>JARKVS010000207.1:55836-181034 GCA_030770645.1 Numenius phaeopus
CCACGCTCGCCCCGGCCCTGTCGCTGCTGGGGCAGCCCCGGCGGGAGACCGGGGGAAAGCGACCCTCGGCTGATGCTCCTGCGGCGGGTGTCCAGGGACACGGCTGAGCGGCCTCTGGTTTGAAACCTCGCTCCTCCACCTGTTGCGGTGTAGTAGAAAGTGCTGCGGTCCCGTCTGCGCAGTACGGCACTTGCTGCGTTCTAGGGGTTTTATGTTGCTTAGTGAAAATTAAAGGTGCAGATGTCCCCCCTCCAGATCTTCCAAGAAAAGCGGTGTAATGCAACAATTTAATTTGCAACAACACAACTTCAACACTTTCTCTGTCCCAGTGGCCTTCCAACCCATAGGCTTTTGGTGGTCCAAGGGGCTTGTAAAGGTTCTGAAAATGTAATTAACCAATTCTTTTTGTAAAGGCTTCATTTTGGTAAGTTTCAGTTTCACATGGCATCTAGCCCTGATGGTAGAAACTTTGAAAATCCCCGTGACTTTTTCTGCTCCTAATCTGTTTTCCTGTAGTCGTTGATTCTGGTGTCCACGCTCAGTCCCCTTAGTGTTTTGGCATTGAATAAAAGTGTCTTATTTCTGCTTGGCATTTTTGATAACCCATATCTTGACAGGACTGTAATTCAGTAAGGACAGACAGTTGGTCAAGTGCTTAACTTTGGAGGAATGATCTTTGCAATTTAGTGCTGGACAGAGACTTGCAAAGATTTTTTACAGAATGATTTGAGGTGTACGGTACAAGTGAGGAAACAGACAATAAACTCTTCTTCCTGTAAACTTAGGCTAAGGATTATGGACAGGGATCATTTATGATAATGACCCTATGTATCAACATTGCATCACCCTATGCAGCCTTAACCTCAGCTGAATTTCTTGGTGCTTCTAAGACCCCCTTTTCATGAGTATTTTCACAAGGTAAAACCAGGTCCCTGTCTGATTCGGTGATATTTGGAAAAAAAAAAAAAACACGGAAGAAAATTTCATTTTTCTGTGATACCAGTTTTCATCTTCAACTTGTTTTCAGGGCTCTTAGAGGCAATAGTGTGGAGGTGTGGCTTGTAGCGTCCTCAGTGAGCAGGTTGTATCTAGCCCTCTATTTCTCATCTGGTCTGAGCTTGGTGGGTACGCCTGAGTAATTATTTGTTCATTCCTGATTGTTCCTTCCTAATTCCCATATAAATGAGAATTACTTTGTCCGAGAGCAGGTAACCTCTGCGAATACGATGGCAGAGAGGAAGAGGAATCCGATTTTGGGATTCTGAGATTTTTTCAGAATTGTCAGACCTGTATTTCTTGGTGTAATGCATTTCTTGAAGGTTGATAGGCTCAGGTTTTTTTCACAGATTTGCTCTCTGTGAATATCAGTCTTTCGAGGACAATCTTACCATGAGTGGTGCAGGGGCCTTCTCTGCATCTCCTGAGAGACTAAACAGCCTTTTCATACCTTTCTGTCTCCTTGATTCTCTGTTTCCAAGCTTTAACACAAAAAACGTCTTCTCCCGACCACATAAAGCTAAAAAACTTGGTTTTCTGCTGTGTTTAACATAGGACTAAACTGTTAAACACAATTCCTATAAGTGATGCTGTGTAAATTAAAGATAGTACAATTCTGAATTATGGTTGTTTTGTCAGCGCTGCAATGAAAGTGCAGTTCTTACAGTGTAATTGCATTGTGTAGGTGAGTATTTTGGTTTTGTTTTCAAACTCCTACTTTGATATTGCTACAGTGAGACGTGACCTGGGATGTGTGTTAATGCAGGTATTGCACAGATCTTAGTGAAAGTGAATAGAGAAATCCAGTGCTAAAAATGAACTGTTGGGTTCAGAACTATTTTTATGGTTTTATATATTTTAGGTATTTCATATTTGCTGTTTTGTTGTTACACATGTATAGATATTCATGGCTGGTTGCGTAATTATTGCAGAGGACATTTCTGAGATTTGAAATGACTTTTATGATACTGCAGTGCTCTGCTTGGGTGCTGGTTGTGCAGTGAACAGGCTGTACCTGCACAGAACACACAGCAAATGAGCATATGCTGGAGCAAATGGTGAATGTGACATTGCTAAATACATCGAAGTGGAACTCTGGGCCCCAGTTTTAGTGCTGTTCTTTCTCCCTTAGTTTCAACATTTTATCAACGTGTTTATCATCTGTTCATGCTAAACAAATAGCTCTGATGTACAATATAATAAAAAATCAAAAATACTTTAAAAAAACTGTATGGTTTGTCTTCTGAAAAGAGTAATTCTTCTGTTTCTTCCTTACGTGACCATTGTATTTTCCTCCTGCAGCAGATTTTTCAGAAAATAATACTGAACATATGCTTCAAGGATGTCTCTCTCTCTCATAATAAAATGGGGTGGACAGGAGTATACGATAACTTCACTATCAGAAGAAGACACAGTGTTGGATCTGAAGCAGTCTCTTAAAGGCCTTACTGGAGTGTTACCAGAGCGTCAAAAACTACTTGGACTCAAAATGAAGGGTGACTATTTATATTTATTGTTTGTTGTGGATGTGGCTGACGTATACTAACGGGGCGTCTGCCTCCCAGATCTAGCTTTTCAATGACCGCAGGAATTTTATAGTTATTAATTTTGTTTATTGATACATCTACCTGATCAGTTTTTAATGACGGACGTGGAAGTAGGGCAAATGTACATTAAAAAAAGTTAAATTACTGCTAGCCAGATAAGCAATGTATCTGTATATGGAGGACGATAATACAGCTTGGGGCATTCTGGTGTTCAATGGATAGCTTATTTCAATTAATGAAATATATTGACAATTTTCTAAAGTCTATCTACCCCGGTAAAAAAAATTATCTGCTCACTTTGTAGGCAAACCTGCAGATGATGATGTTAAGCTTGGAGCTCTCAAGTTGAAACCAAATACTAAAATTATGATGATGGGCACTCGTGAAGAGAGTTTGGTAAAAATTTTACTTGTTTGTTAGCTTAAACAGGAAAAGATGCTTTTATATATTTATATGTCTCTTCATTATGATTTTAAATTTTGAATATTCCAGTAATTATTTGAAAAACAGTAGTACAGTACATTTCTGTTGGTGTTTATTTTTCTATGTAAAGTAAGCTTTTTTTGCAGAACTGGTAGCAGTGTATTCATTAAACTCCTCTATTGTTCTGGACTTAAAGTATAAACCTATTATGATATACACTGACTTCTCAAATCTGAACAATCATCAGTACACTTTAGTAATTCTTTCCACTAGTAAAGTGAAATAATTTTGGTTAAACAGTGGTTTTTTTCCTGTAATGTGCAGGAACAGAAAGTTGATATCCATTGTTATTTTCCTTCAGTGATCCTAGTTATCTTTTATTATTATTCCTCTAGGAAGATGTCCTTGGGCCACCTCCTGATAATGATGATGTTGTCAATGACTTTGATATTGAAGAGGAAGTTGTGGAAGTAGAAAACAGGTTAGGAGTTTCAGCTATTAAAAACAGTCCTGTTGTAGAATGTACAGTATGCATTTCAATTAACTGTAACTTTTTGCATTGTTGCATTAGGGAAGAAAACCTACTAAAAATTTCCCGCAGAGTTAAAGAATACAAAGTGGAAATTCTGAATCCTCCTAGAGAAGGAAAAAAGCTGCTGGTGCTGGATGTCGATTATACACTATTTGGTGAGATTTTATTCAACTTGTGGGTTTTGTTTAAGAAGCCAGTTTATTTGTCAGTTCACATTTCTTGATTTTTGCTTTACAAATCTACTTCAGTAACGTTGGTATGTGTTGTACTATATAACTAATGCTTTGTGATATTTTGGGGTCTTCCGCATATTTTAAAAAGCATTGGGCTTTTTAAGTGTTGTACATTATCGATTTTAGTGCAGCAACTATTTACTTTCTGCAAGAAGACATAAAAAAGTAGAAATTTAGTATTCTATCCAAATAATCTTTCTCTTGACCAACTTGCATCTTGGACACACGGTGTCAAGGCAAGATACTGAAAAGTAACCACCTTGATCTGTACCCGATTGACTCCACTTTTGAGGGGTGTGGGAGAATAGCTTTAGATTTTATTTCCAGATTGTTACTAAACACGCACAAAAACATGTTTTACTTGAAAATTCTGTCAGACTGGTTTTTTTGGAAGCCAGAATTTTCCTTCTGACTTAATTTTCTGGGATGTAGGTGTGTCACTGCAGCTTGATTATAAGCAGTAAATTCCCTTTCCTTAACTTTCCTTTTTGATGAGATTAGTTTACACTCTGAAATCAAAATTCAAGCTATTACTGAGTTTAAAAAAATTTTTAGAGTTCTCCTGCTAGCAGAATTTTACAACAGTTCTCCAATTGGAACAGGCAGTATTTGCATGTCTGAAATAAGCTTGATATATGTTCACAAAATTAACTGGACTAGGTTTGAGAGAATCTGTTTCATATCTGGGCTGTTACAAATTTGCTAAAGTGCATAGATCAACTGTTTGACCCAACTCTTTAAAGATATTCAGACCCACAGAGCTCTGATTTAATTACTAGCTAAACCCTCAAATACCCGTAACGATCAATAGATAAATATCCCCTCTGCTTCTGCTCTCCATCTTTAAAATGGGAATGGTAGTTTGCTATGAATTCTTTCATGATTTTAAAGTGCCTCAGTGCTTCCTTCGTGAAACTGTTCAGGTTTGGTATGGATAGGAAAGTCATACTGAACTTTAATAACTTAATTTAAACTTTAATTGCTTATCTTTTGTATTCTTTTTAGACCACAGATCATGTGCTGAAACTGGGGTAGAACTGATGAGGCCATACCTTCATGAATTCCTGACATCTGCATATGAGGATTATGATATTGTAATCTGGTGTAAGTTTTGTACTCACTACCTAAGACTTTCTTGTAAATTGTCATTCAGAGCAGAGACTCCAAGTAGGAAGTTTTTACGTTGCTTTTTAGTGTGAATCACGAGATCTAAAACAATATATGAATGCTCAGCTGTAATGCATTCAGCAGGAATGTTCACACAGCTATTAGCTATTTTAGAAAAATCATAAATTCTTATGTCAAAAACCACCACATATTGCTCACATGAATGGATCTAATCACAGCATAAAGCTCAACATCACTTTACTGAGTGCTATTTTGTACAAACAGGTGCTTGAAGTAACAGAATCATATAATCAACATTCAAACACTGTTTGATAACTATCTTTACAAATAATCTCAGTCCAGACAATAAGTAGTGAACTGCCAAATGAACCAAACTCCTGTCTACAGGGATGGTTGATCGTTTGCCTTTGCATGCTGTTTCACTTCCTGTCAAACAGCTGGAGAACAGACTTTAGCCAGTGCAGAGTTTAAACCATATTAAAATTGGCTTATGATATTTATTTTTCATAGTCTGGAACAATGTTTCTACATATTCGTGATCAGTGGGAAATGTTAACACTTTGTCCTTTCCAGGCCTTATATTCTTATCACTGCTTCCAGGAGAAAATCCTGCACAGGCAGTATGGTTCCTCAGACCAGGTGTAGCCGACTTCTTATGGTCCTGCAGGCTTTAGTTCAGTAACAGCTGATCTAGAAAATGGTTTAAACACATGCAGTGCTTCATCTAGTTGTTCATGTGAAAAGTAAGCTTTTCCAAATAAAAGTAGACTTCCATGAAGGAAGACTGTCTTCAAGGCAGTGAACTCTAAAAGCTGTATCAAGGATGAATCTTTCTGAAATTAAATTTTGTGCAAAAAATTGGTATGTTAAATTAACAGTTTCTTTGCTTGTTACTTTTTTGCCTGTCAGTTACTTATTTTGATAAAGTATTCTTTCTATTTTCTCCCTTTTGTTTCAGCTGCTACTAATATGAAGTGGATTGAAGCTAAAATGAAAGTAAGTTGTTCTGAAAATGTCATTTGTTTCTAGTCTGGCTAGCTGTTCATAAAGTTGGACTCATGCTCAGCGTTATAGAGAGGGTTAGCAACTGGGGAGGTTATATGAATCAAAACCCGAGTTTTTTAAATCTTCATAGTCACTTTAAGTTATCTTTGTCACAAAACTAGATTAAATCCAATTTTAGAATTCCACACAAACTATCAGCAGTAGGTGCTAAATTTAGCAAAACTAAACACAAGTCAGTACCTCTGAAACTTAGATTAGTCACGCAGCCTTCACAGTTGCTTTCATCTTACCTCTAAATATAGAGTTACAGACTTTAAGTGTAATATCATTTTCTTTTTTAAAGGAGCAGACAGATGCAGCATGCTGGACTAGGTTATCAAGAGGAAACTCTTTTCATATTTATGTTGTACCTCTTGCAGCTGTGTGGTTCTGTTGCTTCCTCTCCCTTATTAAACATCCGTAAGAGCTCTTGTTTCAATTCTAGTTTCTTCCGTACCTAAATCAGGCAACTAGCCAGTTTTGCACAGCTGACCTAGTGGTAAACATATTTACAGTCAGGCTTAGCTGTAAATCCAATGAGCTTACTAAGAATTGGTGTATGTTGTGTCTGTCAGTGTAGGGCTAGGACTCACTCAGTCTTGTGGAAAACCATTGTTCAAAACTGGGCTGTTTCCCCTGCACTGGTCACATTTCTACATTTCTAGGTCACCTTTACAGCCCTTCTATATCTTACTGAATCACAACATTTCTATGCCTACTCCAGGATTTGATCAGTTGAGATTCCTACCACTAGATGCCAACTGCTGTCTCTCCTTAAACTGATACCACTGGGGGTGCTTACCTCTACAAGTTTCACTTTTTGTCAGGGAACAATGAGCCCATCAATACTTGGCTTTAAAGGTTTTGTTTTAAATACAAAGCAGCAACAGCATTAAAAGCGAGTATCAGGTAACCAGGTAAAATCTCTCATTTACCATCTATTTATGCCTGGAATTCAGACTGGCTAGAACAGCTAGTTTTTTCAGTGTAGCAGGACACTGACCCAGGTAGGTCACGCTTTTCATTTGCAAGATTCGCTTTTTCATGTAAAAGCAAATCAGTTAAGTGTGGCTGGATACCTGCAAGAGAGCTGCTGCAGTGGATATTTTCTCTTTGTTGTGTATCTTTGCACATTACTCTTGTTACATGCAACAGAAATTAAGTCAGCGATATCTATGTTATAATATTTCAGCAGATTTTACTATTACTTTTCAGCTTTGGAAAGGATTCGAGATTGAAATGATGCTCTCTCATCTAGTCAAAGTTGGTTGTTTTTGTGGTTTTGTTTTTCTAAGAAGGTTTTTGTTAGAGTCTTTATTTCAGGAGTTATCAAATCTTTAAAGTGCAAACTGACGGATTTCTGACTAACATTGGCTACCTTGGACACATGTAGGAGAAAAGGGTAACAATGAGCTGTTTCTGTATATTTCGTCTTCGATTGGGCTGTGATTCCTTGCAGCTTACTGGAAGGAATAAATAGCAGACACTACACAGTTGCTATCCTTGCTATAGATAGTGAATAAAGTTGAGGCATGTACAACTTGTGAAAGATTACGCACGAAGGTATGAGCAAGATCTCTCTGTATTTTCCCTTTTCTGCAAAGTTGCTTTGATTTTAGGCTGACATCAGTTGTTAAGTTTCTGACAGTAAACACTGCAAACAAATTCCTATCAGCTTTTTTTCTTTTGGTAGAATGGTGAACTTTTATGATTCTCATGGGGTAAAAAAAATTTAAACCCCCCCATATATCTTATTTTTAGTTTGCATCTGGTAATCCTCAGCAGCTCATCCTTTGACAAACAATGTATTACAATCATGGTTCCAGTTTTACAGCAGTAAAACTGTCATAATTAGAAGGTTTAACAACAAATCATTATGATGCAGGAGCTTGGAGTGAGTACCAATGCAAACTACAAGATAACCTTCATGTTGGACAGTGCTGCCATGATAACAGTGCACACTCCTAGAAGAGGACTAATAGATGTAAGTACCTATTTTTTCCTGATCTTTTTCTACATTTAACTGACGTGTTATCATACCCCTTTGAAATACTCAACAATAAAGTTGTGATGGAGTTTTCATGCAAGAAAAGTGTAAGAATCTTGGAAGCATAGATTTTTTTTTTCCTACTAAATTCTCCATTAATGTTTAAAGTTTTAATTTGAGTAGTACATTTGGATGACGCTGTTTTCAAATCAAATAGATAACTTTGCAAGAAAACTTAGTACCAACAGAAAGATTTTCTTTAGTAGGGGTTGTATTTAGTATGTTATACTGTTTTACATCTCTTCCCTTATTAAAGCCCATCTACCTGCTAATTTTTCAGCAGAAGAATACAAGTGTATTCTTTAATTCTTTATTCTTAATGCAAGTATATTAACTTTGGACTCAAGTTCCTATAGACTCATATTTTTATCTCCTGCATGTGATCTGATGTATCTGAGTTACCTTGTATGTGTTACTTTTGCAGGTGAAGCCTCTTGGTGTTATCTGGGGAAAGTTTTCAGAATATTACAGCAAAAAGAATACTATTATGTTTGATGATATTGGCCGAAACTTCCTAATGAATCCACAAAATGGACTCAAGGTATTTTTAACTGGAATTTTCATTTATTACTACTTTTTCTTATACTTCAAGTAGTACTTTCTTGTCCTTTTTTGCTGTGTCTTAAAGAAAGGCTATTCTTAACTAGCAAAGATGCATATTTTATTATATTTTTTTATTTAAGTTGCCATTTGTCTGGACTAATGTTTCACTAACAGTAGTTTTAAATAAGCTTTGTTTCATTATTAAGTTAGCTTTTAAGAGCCTACCAAAACCAATGAAATTATTATTTCTGCTTAAATTATACCTGTGAGCCATAACGAAGCTGGGCATTGCTGACAGCCACCATTGAAATACGTGATGTTCGATCTCAAGTGGTTATATTCAGAAAATAAGTCAAATAAAAAGCTGCTGTACTTCATGCTGGTATGCCAGTATAATAGCAAGCATTCTATTCTGGGAATAATAGTACTTCGAACCATTTTGACTGCAGAACAGCAAATATTTCATTTTATAAAATTGTCAACCAATTCCTGCTCCATTATTAGTGCTTGTTCTGAATAAAAAGAATTCAACTTAAATTTCTGCTTATAGCTGATGGTACAGTAGTACGGTACTAAAAGAACTCTCAAATTTTTTTTTAAAAAAAGTTTTCAAATACAGAAACCCAAGATGATGTTTCTTTGACAGTATCCATGATGTGAAGAGGACAGCAATTGATGAGATCTAGCAAGATAATGTTAATTGGAACTGTATACTTTTAGGAAACTCAAAAATATCAAAGATCTTGCTGGGAGAGGATTATCCAGAGAGCTCCCTCTAGCTTGGATTTGAAAGATGTTTGTCAAAATTTATAACAGAGACATTGTCTGTTTCTAACAGAGCCGCAGAAAAGAATGTTGAATCACCGAAACAAAGCCCAGGTGTAATGTATTCCAAGCTTAAAGCAGTTGTCAGATAAACTTTATCTCTTTTCACAGAAGCTATGATTGTAGTTAAATGCTTTTTGTTGAAAAAAAGCATCTGGTTCCAGTGATGCCACACAACTCAAAGCAGAGCTGAAACCCCCTCATGTCTCCTACAAAAATAGCTATGAAATCATATTAGAAAACGTGGCAGTTAATTCCAGATCATTTTATTGTTCTGTCTGACTGGGAGGGGAAGGCTTGAAGTGCAAGACAAAACAAATTTCTTCCTGGCGGGCATGCAAGGCAAAACCAGTTCAGTTTGCGTGAATAACAAAATTGGATGTGGCCACTAACGGAAAAGGTTTTTCTTCCTCTTACTTCCTCTTACTTATAAGAAGTTATAACTTGGCGTAATACAGAGAATATATTCTAATTAGGTGTTAAATGATAGAGAATTGGAAGCATTTTTCTTAGTGTGAGCAAATGGTTATTCCCAGTTTGTTTATTTTGTATAGATAAGGCCTTTTATGAAAGCACATTTAAATCGGGATAAAGACAAGGAGCTTCTAAAGCTCACTCAATACCTCAAAGAAATAGCAAAATTAGATGACTTTTTGGAGCTGAATCACAAACATTGGGAAAGGTAAGAATAAAGTCAAAATTTTTCTTCCTTCTGTCCCTGACCTCACTGTGTTTTGATTGATGTTTTCTGTACAAAGACCAAAAACAATTGAGCTGATGAACTTTGACATCACTTACAGTTATGAAGGTCCTTTAGTTTGAGTAGAATTTTAATAAGGCTATAGTGTTTGGGCTGCTTCCCTAAAATGATAAGATTTTGACAGAATGGACTTTTTTTTTTTTTCATACTTGTCCAGTATTTAGGACCACTGCTTAGGAAGCAATTCTGCTTCCTAAAGGGGAAAGAATTTCTGAAGGAGCCTGGGCCCTGGAGAACTCTCTTTTTCCACCCCTACAAAGTTGGGCTGTCAGTTCAGATCTCAGGGCTTTGTCACGAGGCAACTTTTCTGGTGGTTACTACAGACGTTTGGGGTGTTACAGCGGGGTTCTCGGACACTGTCCGAGTTGTGTGCTGTTATGGTATTCATCAGCTCTGAAACGATAGTTACTGTGTTACAAACCAGAGTTTTCCAAATGCTTTGGGTACCAGTTGGTGTCCTAATTCTTGCTAAAGAAAGGTTAGCTGAAGTGTTTAGGCAAAATTCTTCTTAATGGTTTTATGGTTTTATAGAACAGCCTGAGGTTTCGCAACGTGAAAAAAAAGTGAGAGAGAGATCCTATTCGAAAAACACTCATTCAGTGCTTAAAAGAACAGCCTTGCGAACGCAGTACAGTTTTCTTTCTTGTTTCTGACTAAAACAAAGTCAAATGTTAAACTTTAAAAGCAGTGAAATTCACTGGATATTTCACACTGTCAGTTAAATTGGTTGGATTTTTTTTTCCAGAGCATTTGCAAAGACTTCAATGTCACCACATAGCCAGATTGCTCCAGCTGCAGTGGTGAGAGAACTATGAGATCAGAAAACAAGTATTTTGGAGTACCTGAGATTCTCTAAAGAAGCCAGTGCAGGGCTGTTCTTTTCAGGTTATGCTGGATGACTGTTCCTTACAGTCTTGAATTTATTTGAAGCATTGCCATACCTAACAGGCCTTTTTATCTTAAAGGATATAATAGCTACTTTTCCAACTGATGTAATTTTCAACCTCTTAGAATAAAACCCATCTCCATTTCCTTCCTCCCTTTTGTTTAAAAAGCCTAATAGAGTAACTAAAAACATGACTTTGAATTACTGTAAGATAACCTATAATGGAATTAAAGGAATGTTGAAATCGAGTAAGACCATAAGTTGTATCGATCACGTTTCTAATTTTTGATCATCAATACGAGGATGCTAGTGAGACAAGAAAGCAGATTCATACTTTGAGTTTAGGAAAGGTACTAGATATATTTGTGCCTACCTCTTATTTTGTACTTTTCTTTCTTTCAGGTATCTTTCAAAGAAGCAAGGACAATAACGCTAATAAAATTGTGTGGCACTGAATTGAAGGGAACATAATTAAGATCATTGGACTTTTCCTTGCTTTTATGCTAGAGTATAATAGTGCTGGACACTGGATCCAATGCCAGAATGACTGCTATACTTGGTCTTCCAGGTGGTTGGTTGTGGGTTTTGTTTTTTTTAAAAGATCACAGCAATAAGCTCAAAGTGGGAGAAACAAGTCAGTTACTTTTTCTTGCATTCAGTTTTGGTGTTACTACTTAAAATACTTTCCTCTCCTTTGCTGCCAAAATACAACCATAACCATTAAAGACCAAAACCATTCTGAAACTAGAAAAAAAAAAATACTTAGACCAAAAACATTGAGTAAGGAGCCAATCTTGGCAGTGTATGAATTGTATAAGCCCTCTATTCCCTCCATCTTTAGAAACAGTCTCCCTCTCCCATTCCAGTATTTAAGTCTATAAATTGCAAGTTGTCTAAGTTTGGTATGTATTAGTATGTCAGTGTTTCTCTGTGCAAGACAGTAAGATGGGAAGGTACCACCTCTGTGGCCAATTTACCCCAGTGTGTGAACTTGTACTATAAAGCAGTGTTTACTGGAAAACAAAAGATTGAAGTTTGAGGGAGAGAAACCCACTCTTATTTGGTAAATGAAAAGCAGTCTGCCTGAAAAACTCTCATGTGTCAGATAAAGGGTTTAAACCTCAGATGGGAAAGTCACATTCCTAACAAAGCATGAACAAAACCTGCGTTCTCTTCTAGCTAAATCTTGTCAAAGTGCAAACACTGTGTTTAAATACAATATTCAGCCATACTGTTCTTAAAATATCATTTACTTGCGCTGCTTATGCCTGCACTATAGAAGTGTGATGTGACTGCTGTTTGGCATTACCAACACTTGTGCATTATGCAGTTCATGTATTTGAAAGAAGACTGACCCTTTCAAATAAAAATGGTATATATTGTTCTTAAGGAACTATAGCAGTTGTGTAAATAATAAATACCTTTTTCATAATTTGTGTCCCGTGCTGTCTTAAATATCTGGTTTGCATGATAGAGAAGCCATTGAATTTTCAATTTTCATTTTGGGGGTGTTTCTTTAGATTCCAGAGATGCCAATTTTGTATCAGTAGTTAAGTAAGAGACTGGTATGTGCCGCTGCAGATTAGGGCAGTGGTGTCAAACAGCAAAGCGCGTGGCTGCCCGGGAAAGGAGCCTTGACAGCAAATGTCAGAATGTCAGGACAGCAGACACAAATGAGCTGTTAAGATGAGCATGTTAGGCTCCGGCTCAGTGACCTGTCAGAAAATACACACTTCCTTATCCACCGCTCTTTGTGTTTTAGTGCCAACCCAAGCTGTGTTTTAAACTAGTAAACCAGAAACCTGATGCATAAAGATCTTTGTTTTAGCTAAGTACGGAGGGTGAATTTCTGAAGTTTTGTCTCCTAGAGCTGATTTCTGAAGTAGGAGCTGACACAGTCCCGTACATACAGTGCGGATACAGTCCCTCGGGTTAGAACAGCGATTCTTCACCTAGAAAGGCTGCAATAGCATAGATATTGGAATATAGGACTAATATATGGTGTGCTAGAAAAAAACCTCTCAATTTAAAGAATTGAAAGAAGCCAAGGCATTGCATTTGAATCACCTATGGAGTTTGTTACGCTGGCCAGACAGAGAAAACAGAACCAAGGGAAGGTACGTAAACATGTGCCCGTATCTTTTTGCTCAAAGTTGGCATACAAGCGTCTTGTATGTGACAAGCAATACTCCTTTCTTTTGCTTTATACAAGGAACACTTCAAAAAAACAAATCTTGATTATTTTTTTTTTATATATATTTCAGTGACATTGGGATTTCATCCCAGCATTTCAAGGTGTTTGCTGATCTGAAGTAGATGTGTACTCCCCTTACAAACATCTTATAAGCTGCACTGGAATATGTGACAGTATGATCTTGATGCGTTGGTAACACATTCCTGTTGCTGAGAAGTCGTTGTGTCTTTTATGACTAACTTTTTTTCCTTATATTTTATGTTTGAAGAATATATTGCAATTTGAATTTTTCTTTTTTCCCCTCTCTTTTTTTCCCCAAAAGCAGCCTGTGTGTTTTACTGGCTATCTTCTAAACATGCTGCAGTGATTTACTTGGCCGAGACACGACTGAGATTTATAAAATAGTGAAGCTGTGGATAAGGCAAGTGCAAAACGGATGTTCCCCAAATCCCACAATACTAGTATGAGAGGTCCCTCATACAAACAGGAGAGTGGCTTAAAACTGTTAAGAGCAGCAGGTAGCAATCTCCTGGAATTTGTTGCCACAGCTTGTTGCGGAGGCAGGTGGCATCAGCGGGTCAGAAAGGAGTTAGACAACCTCACGAGCAACTCCATAGTCAGCTGCGAAAGGGAATAGGCTGGGAAGCTCCAACATCCTTCATATGAGAATTGGAGGTTCTCAGGAAGACGAGAGTGGCTGAGCCTCCACATTCCCCTCTGCCTGCTGCTGGGTGGAACCTCAGCCAAAGCAGCACAGCTCTCCTGCTTGTGCTACGTGACTCCTCTGGGCTGCACATACAACAAGACCCTGTGCCAAACTACCAGAATTTAGTATAACTGCAAGGATAAACTGCTACCTTTCTGCTTAGCCCCAAAATAATGTAGTTATTGCTCTTAAGTTCAGAGGAAAAGACCTCTGCTGACTTTTTATTTCTCCTTTTTAGTAGGGAAGGGAGTTTTGGCCTACTTGTACTTCCAAAGTGTAGTTAAGCCTTGGGAATAACTATCAACAGCAAAGTTTAAAACCTTGTTCCCTGTACATTTAGTTTCCTTTTAGATTATATTGAGGTCCCTGAGAAGTATTTGATCAATGGCTTTCACAATCTCTGTTAAAAGAAATAGAATTAAAGCATAATCAAAGAGAGGGAGCGTGTGGCTTAATTATAGAACTCATAATGTACTGTTCTGCAAAACTCCGGAGAAGCATTAAGTGGAGTCTGAACTATTCCAAATATTTTCATGTGTCAGAGGCTGTTCTGAGCTCCCAGTACATGTCAAGTATTTTGTATGTTGTTCTGTCTGATTATTCATACCAAAAGAGACAGTCCATTTAAAAATGAAGTTATTTCTGTAAGCTCTGGATATCTGACAACTCGAATGCCTCTCTGTGGCATGAATGCTCATCACCGGCGGTACATGGAGTGACAGCTGAAGCCAAGAACTGAACTGCAAATTCAGCTCCACAAATCCTGCTGCATGACTGTGAAATCTACAGCTAGTTGCCAATTTTTATTCCTGACTTGACATGCGACTGACAGCAAGTGGATGCCAAAGGGCTTAAGACAATTTTCCACTCTGTCTCTTCAGGATGTATTTAAGGCTGATGTGAGAAGTGCTGAATACTTTCTCTCTACGGAGAAGCCTAGGTAAAAATTGTGTTTCAGAGGTAAAAAGAAGTGAACAGTTCTCCTGATTGAAGGTCTTTAAAACCAGAAATGCTGGATGAAGAGGTGTTAGAGGGCAGAATCCTCTGACATTTTGCTATTGACATTGAAGTCGTGGCCAATATCGGCGTGGGCGACCGCTGCACCCAGCGTAGGGTGGCTGATGAGGTGCTTTGGCTGGGGGACTGATGGAGAAAGATTTCACAGAAAAGGAAATGTTGAGGGAGAGAACAGCAGGACAAGAAGAGAAAAATACTGATCTGTCCTGGAGAAGACAAGGTATATCTTTCAAATGTTATGAGTTTCTTGTGTAAGTAATATTAGCAATATCTTGTGACAGCCATGCGTTAGGAGGGTGCTGTACTGACACCTTTGCTTTCAAAGGGCTCTTCACTAATCAGGATGTGTTTTAGGTAAAAGCAACTCAGAAGATTCAGGCTCTGGAAGAACTGCCTTATGGCGAGAGATGAATGATTTCAGTTTGGTTAGGTTTTCCTGGAGAATGGCAAAAAACATCTATGATGCCTTACAGTGCTAAGTTTGAGTTTCCTGACCCCTGGCTTTATCTGCCGTACGACACTATCTTAGACCTTTATTTCCCAGCCCAGCTGTATTCTCCGCTCCAGATCCCTTACACTGCCATCCCCCGTTACCTTTTAGATCCCTGATAATCACACGAGGCTTCAGCTTCATCGTTCATACATCATTCTGATGGTGTTTTATAACAGAGGATTTCAAAATGAACTATTTATATACTGATGAGCTTTCTCATACATCCCTGAGCTTCCTTATTTATGCTTATTTATGAAGTTTGCTCATCTCTGGAGATCCTTTGATGCTGCAAGCACTTGGATGCTCAATTAGTTCTCAGGAGTCTGTGCAGAGCTTGGCATGTTTCCTTGCCACACACAGATGCATACAATGCCATTAATTAGTTTTCACACCACTTCATTTTCTATTAGGAAATAAAGAATACAAGTGAAAGGGAGCTGCTTCTCAAATTGCATGAAGCTCTTCGCGCTACAGGTGGGGCGATGGGCACAGCAAAGAAAAATGCATCATTAATGCTGAATTGAAAATTGGTTGGTTTTTTTCCTTTCAGCTCTCTAGTTGGAATTGCACCCTCACTCCCCTTGCACAACACCATTTTTCAAGGTGTTTAGATATCAGAAAAGAGCAGTGCTTATCATTTTCACCGTGGCAGGGGCCAGGGTTGGTTCCAGCTCCTGTGTGCAAGGGAACTGAGTGACCTGGAGCAGAGCCTGCATGGTCACTGCTGCCAAGTGATGTCCCCTCCTTCCATTGCAACACCCCAGAAGATTATGACTTCGGTGTTATGAAACACTAAGGTTGTTGCATCAGATTTTTAGTGGTTTAATATCTTCACCTGTGGCATTAAAGCATTTGGTATTTAACAATGAGAGCCTTGTTCTTCACTATTTTTGCTGCTCTTGGGAGGACAGCAAGTCAAACTCTGGATCGCAGCATCAAAGATGACATAATTCAATAGAAATGCTTGAGCCAAACATCTCAACCTCCAGACTTGATCAGAATTTTCATCCCCAGCAGCCTGAGCTAATACATCATTCTACTTGCTGCAAGATCAGTCCCTGGATTTTGAGTTGGACCTGCCATGCTTCTTCCTGAATATAGACCACAGAGCCAGACAGCTGGACACGAGCGGCTGGTTCACAGGCTGTTCAGAAAAGTTGTTTAAATTGTTTCCATGTTGGAGGGAAATGTCCACAGATGGATAAAAAAAATAAAATTGAACAAGCTCAGCTTTGATGCCCGGAGTTATATTTCTGAGCATGTTCTCATCGTAATATTGCAGTTAGAAAAACCTCCCTCCTGTCTTTGTTGTTGGTTTGTTTTTCCTTTTCCTAGCGCTCTAGAATTTTTCCCTCATTTCTTAAAAGCTTCTTGATATGGATGTATACCATGTCTCTCAATTTGTTCTTTAATGGCAGAGTGGGCTCTAAATGCTCTGTAGGAGGCAGTGTGCTGGGGTATTGTAATGACTGAGTGCTTTGATGAGTTTTGTACGCTATTGACATGTTCAGAAGCCAAGAGCTCCACTGGTAAGCATCAAACTTTGTTCCTCGGGTGTTTTCCCCTAGTTTGGGTCATACTGGAAGAATAAATGGTGGCACAGCAAGAATCATGTTAATAATTTAACAAGTTCTCGTGAAACTTTCTAAGATACCCTCTTTCCCAGGGCAAAGTGAGATGGCTTTAGAATTGTATTTTCAAGAGTTACTGATTCCTTATCTGCTATCTATATTCAGTCTACATTTTATACCATACATGGGTTTGTGACATTTGAGAGCAGTGAAAACTCCAAGCATCGGCGTAGTAGGTGAGCATGAGCAGAATTTCAAGCACATGCTTCGAGTGCAACTTATGCCAGTGTGACTTTGGGGTCCCTCTGCTGTCCTAATGATGGATGCTTCTTGAATCGGGACCAAAATGAGCACATTTTGGGGAAAGTTAAGTGTATTAAACTGCCTCAGAGATTAAAATGATAGTGATGTGGTTTTTCTAAAAAATCTGATTATTCCCATACAGATGTGTCTAGACATAACAGGTATGCTGTAAAGCCTTTTTCTATAACAAAGGGTAACAAATCAAAAACTAAATCTGCGTCTAACACCTGCAAAGAAAGAAATTCTGAGCTTCAGATACAGGTGGGTTTGTAATTACATCTCAGCAATATCCCCACCCAAAAGTAGTAAATTAGTTGAGACAAAGTGCTTTAATAGCTTCTGAATGTGTTTGTTTTTAATTTAATGAGTAGCTGCAGCTGGGAGAAAGCAGGAAAGTAATTGAAAATTCTGATTTCTTTAAGCAGAACCAAAATACTGCATTTTGTATGTGCATTTCTACCTTCAAGTAGTCTTAGATTTTAAGAATTTAAGTAACCTAAAGTGATTTTTTTTTTTTTTTCCTTAATATGATATGATTGGTTTGGTTGGTTCACTGAAAAATGTCAAACACTGCCCTGAAAAGATATTTACTTTAGACCAAAACTGAGTATATTTAGGTAGATTTAGTTCTGCAACTAGTAAACTATATAACATATGGGTTTATGGAACTGAAATGCACCCATACGGCACTGAGGTGGGACTATTGTCACCGATAAAACCGAACTCGTGGCTTGCCACTCACTCATTACAGCAATCCCTGACCGAGTTATATGACAGCTGGCCTGGTTCTAACCTTAGAGGTGCTATAAAATAATTGTCCAGTTAAACTTACGTCACTGATGCAGAACCATTCATTATTCTCTGATGCAGGGAAAGATGCGTTGAAGCGTGCACGCCAAGAGCCCCACAGGTCGGTGCTGGTCCAGAAGCCTCAGCTGGGTGCCGGGAACCCGACTGCACATCTGGGGTCAGAGATAAGGGCGAGCTGGGGAGAGACCAACGGGGAGAAATGCTTGTCCTCATCTCTGCTTGCCCTGCAGTTAACCCAGCACATTGCATGCAGAGGTTATGGGCAGCCAGTGAGATGAAAACGTCAAAATAAGCAGTAGATCTTGTGAGATTAACATGCAAAATCCCTTAATAGATATGTAGGTAACACAGATAATTACAGATCCACAAAGCATGACTCAGTCTTGTACAGGGCACAATTCCAGACACTATGAAAGGAAAAAAAGCCGCAGTATTACCTCCAAAGAAACATAAATCAAGCCAGAGAGCAGCAACAGCACTAAATTATCAGACTACTTAGGCAGTAAGTAGGACAAACGGAGACTTATGGGCAGCATTTCCAGCACTGGTCAGTCTTTCACAAGGATCAGCTGAACTTTACACCCCGCTCCTGCCTCGCCTTTCCAGAAGGTTGAGCAGAAGCCTGGGGCCAGGCATGGGACAAGTACCATAGCAAAGTGCTACAGGCTGGGAAGGAAACCAGGCAGGAGCTTTTGAGCTAAAGCTTCTGCCAAAGCCAATTAACATGCAATGGCTGGGTTGCACCAGCTTTACAGGGGCAGGAGATGGCACAAAATGACCTTATCTTACCCAGCAGAGACAGCTCTGGGCAGGGTGTTCATGGAGCCAAAGTGTCAAACAGTCTCTCCAGCCCTACAACAAGGGCGCAGCAGCAAGTGTATTTGCCCAAACCATTCCTTGGCCCATGGATCAGGGCTGTTTCTCCTGTTCCTCAGTCACAATGAAACGTGGTCAAAATAGGACTCTCTCAAGACATCACAGATGTGCCCTGAAAGCAGCAGAGCAAGGCTGGAGGGGTATGCACGGATCCATCCTGTCCTGCCTCCCCTCGGCCCCTGCTTATGCTGTAGGGATGCGGTAGCTGGGCAGAGGTCCATACCCGAAGTCATGTCCTAGAGCAGAATGCCATGGACACCCTTCTCCCCATGACCACCACGTTCTGCTTTCATCCCCATGTCTGATATCTGAGACCTTCTCCTATTGCTAGAGAAAGGCCACAGCCACAAAAGCCCTAGGGCTGGTCTTCAGGAAGGCTTCTGTTCATTTTGATTCACAGTCTCGGTGTTGGGTGCAGCCCAACTCACCTTTATCTACACAAAATCCAGCAAAACCCTTTGGGGTCATCACTGCCTGGGAGGGCACAGAGAGCCCCTGACTGCCCCAAGCAGCCCAGCTTTCCTGTTTGCTGGCACAGTGCTTTACCACGAGGCTGCTCTTCTACCCCAGATGTCTTCCCATTGACCCCATACCTGTCCCTAAACCACACATTCTCTCTTTTTAAAGAGGAATCCTCCAAGGTCCTCTCCGCTTCTCACATTTCCATCACATTTCCAGCAGCCACACAGCAGCGACAGAGCCATGGCACAGCAGGGGAGCTCATGTGCTTTTCACTTTATTCTCATTAACAAAGTACCATCACCAAGGGTTGTTCATTTGCTAAGAGCAGGGGTTAGGGCTCATTTCTAATTACACCTTGTCATGCCTCCTGTCTCAAAAGCATGGATCTGCTTCCAAGGGGAGGTGAGGTTTGACTGGTCAAAGCTGAGTGTTTGAATTGCGTACAAGTTGGCTCAGCTGACCTTCACTGCCCACAAGAGACTCAGCCTACATTTATGCAAGAATTATCAAGGTTTCCCAATCTATTTGAGTAATAGAAATTTTGCATCTTCAGTAGTATGAAGGTATGTGCAGCTGTGCCAGCGCTTTCCAGGTTTAGCTCATAAAACAGCTTTTCCACTCCAAGGGCTGCCTCTGCACCCACATAAATAGCTCACCCCATTGTAGTATGTGTGGCTTTATCTGTTCCCTACATTCTCATTTATCCCTGTCCCATGTTGACTTCCATTTTCCACAACAGGGAAAGGAAATTTATTAATACTTCCTCCATAATATATTTTCCCACAAGATCACCATAAACATCAAATTAAGGAGGAGGACACAGGCTGGACAGTACAGCACAGTCACCATTATTCTCTTTGCTTATAGAGGCTTCCTGCCACCCCCTCGACCCCCCCAACCTATTCTTTCTGTGATAGCAATAGCAGTGCAGCTCCCCAGGAGCCATCCCAGCTGCACTGCTGTTTCTCTACCAGGGGAGCTCTGCAGTCTCTGCTGGGGCTGGGATGCCTGCAGCAGAGTCCTAGCTTTAAAATTACGGCTATTGTTATAGCGAAGTGAACAGTAAAACTCTGACATTACGAACAAGTTCTGGTGTCACCAGCTGTGGCTAGTACAGTCCCAGGTAAAGGGCAGGGTCATCCCACTGCCCTTCATAGCTGGACCTTGAGGACTGGAACACTCCCTTCTCTTCAGCTCTGCTGAAGTACCAACTGTTCCTGCCAACCTTGGAACAGTTGGTACTTCGGTTGTACATACCCCACCATGTACCCAGGGACAGAGTCCAACATCCAGACAGGAGGAACAGGAACTACCTTCTCTCACTGACTCTTGAGAGCTACCCTATCACCTGCTGCTAAGTTTCTGAATAAACATGATTGACTTCCCTACAGCTTCAGGATGAGCTTCTGCCACCACCCCAGTATCCTTGCCCTTCTCTGAACATGCCCATCCAAGGCCTTACGCTGCACACTCTGGAACAGCGACCATTCCCCCAAGCATAGCACTGGGGCTGGCAACAAGTTATCACAACAGACTAATTTTCTGGAGAAATAAGCAGATATCCAAGCACCTGATATTTTATGTTAAAACCAGGCTGTGAGTAGTTGCTACCTGCCCCAGGGCTGCCAGCAGAGATGGCAGAGTTCAGCCAAACTGGGAGGAACAGGCACATGCACCTGTAAAAGCCCCTATTTAAATTTGTGAGGGTTTTTTTTTTTTTTCCCTACTTAAAAAGCTAAAGAGAAGATGCAGAACCCGTTACATCAAAGACCCTCAGCTCCCTGCTGGGGTGCAGGGCTGCCTCTCAAGGCAGGGCTGATGCCAACAAGAGGGCTGCAATACCAGCACAACTGGAGCAACTGGAGGAGTAGAGCCCTGCTGAGGCAGGAATAAGGGCTGTTATCAGAGCTTGGCAGGAGGATCACGTTTTTGTCTCAGCATCTGTGACATCTGCCAGGCTCCTGGAGCAACCAGTTGAATGTTTGCATGTCATGACCCAGGGCTAATCAGACTTCCAAACAAAACAGGGCCTGGGATCTAGGCCACTGGAAGTGTTTGTCCTCTGCAATAGAACATTGTGGTGATCTTACAAACAAATTTGTTGTCCTATTGAGTTTTCTCAGCCTCTCCCGGAATCATGATTTGACCTCATTATTTATATAGTTTAAGCCCCTCTAATATGTATATTTTTAGGAAGGTAGAAGGTGAGGTCTCACCTAATCACTACAGTCCGGGAGCTGGGGCTTTACAGAAAACCCATAGCAAGAATCAGAGCCTGGTGCCAGAAGCATTCAAAGCTGAACTGCGCTGGAGAGACACACAGTACCACTGATAAAACCACCCGGTCTGTGGCAGCATCCAGTGTCCATCGGTGGAACTGCAATCCTTCCCCCTCCATCGCTCTGCAATTTGTCACAAGAGGAGGAGGAGCATCATCATCCTGTCAGGCCGTGGAGAGACAACACCAAAGCCTGGACCATTCCAGAGGGTCAGCAGGTGCGGGACAGACCGCCAAGATACAAGAGCAAACAGCAGAGCACCCTCAGCAGCAGAAGGTCCTCTGAGACCCTGTTAGGGTAGAAGGGGCTTGCACCAACTCTGCAGCTGTGCCATGGCATAGCTGCTCAGATGTGAGGGCAGGCAGCAGCTTTCTCCTTTGTCACAGCATTAACAGAGGGGAAGAGTTTCCCAGAGGCAGAGTGCAAGCCTTGGTTGGGTTCAGTGAAAAGAGGAGTGAGTGTGTCACGCCTGGAGTCCCACCACTGATGCTAAATCTCAACATTTGCATCCAGCAACAGCGTAACTGAAAAGCCGTCCCCAAATCCTAGAGGTACAAAGCCCAGCTCATCTCAGTTGCACTTCTCTGCCTCCAAACTTCTTCCTCCAGTGTCTGCAGGAGAGGTGAGCAATGCCTTGCGGAAGACGGCAGTCTTCAAGGAAGGCATTGATTCAAGCTCCCTTTTATCTATTATATCAAGGGGACACGCTGAGAGCGTGCCCTGTGGCTGAGCTGTTTGGTGAGGGTTGATGGGCCCTGCAGGAGCACAGGAAACTTGCTCAGAGCAGCCTGGCCCGACAGCAGCCTCAGGAGAGGGGGAGAACAGCTGGTGGGAAGGAGAGCCAAGGCACAGGTAACAAACAGAAACAATTGACTAGGACAATTCACAGTGCCAGTGCCTCCTTGCACAGATCTCTGCCAGTGTAATTCATCGCAAGAACAGCTATTGGGCTCAGCAAAAATAGGCTGATACAGACACCCATCCTGAAAAGATGATGGGTTCTTCAATATCAGGAACTTGGGAATCTCAGGGGGCAGGAAATAACTTTAACTGAAGTTTGTATACAGCTCTGCTGTTGTCATTTCTAATTTTAAGCAATATTTCAACAAGTAAAATCAGCTTTTGTGGCTGGGTCATGCCTCTGCAGAGCACTGGGACCACAAGATGCATTTTGCTCGTTTTAGCAGACCTGACTTGCTCCAAAGGTTGGCACGAAGAGGACATTACAGCCTCTCTCCAAAATAAGCCTATCCAGCAAGACAGGAGCATCATCCCCAGCCGGAGCCCGTCCAGCTCCCCAGAGCACTCAGGTGCCCGTCCCGGCGTGTGCCCAGCGGTCACAAGAGGGAGCCCGATGCCCGGGAAGGAGCCGCATCCCCGCAGCGACACCCGCCCCGTCCCGCTCCTCCTGGCGGAGATGCGCTGTGCAGCACTGTCCCCACCTGGGTGACCTCCTGCCGCCCCTCCCAGCTCCTTTTTAATGGGTCATCATCATCATCAGACAATTTTGGAGCTTCCGCTTGCTGGCTGTAACTGTGACCAATGATTAGGGGTATGTCTAGAAATGGAGGATGACAGAAGGATGTGTTTGCAGGGCAGGGCCCAGGCAGCTGATGGTTTTATCACAGGTGACTCCACAAGATCATCCTCCCAAAGAAAGGCACTATGTTCTTTGGGAAGAAGGCCAGAAGTGTCACAGCCAGCCCTTGCCACAATACTGATGTTTTAGTTGACTCCCAATTAAGCAATTTTAGCTCAGAAAGGGAAGTACTCTATTACACAGCACCCCCACTTTTCTCACATCCCTGGGAAACCACAAGCTAGGTTCTAGGTCCAACTCTGTTACAAGCACTGAAGCTGTTGCTTGGGGCCAGGTTGGTCAGGGCATCCCTCCAGGCCCAGCAGAAACTCAGTTTTTACCCTGTTTTTCAAGACTGAGGCTCTGCCAAAGCCCTGCTCACTCTAGAGAACCTGACCTTGCCCCTCACTGCCCCAAGGGTCTTAAAGCCAAAGAGATGCCTTGGAGCACCATCCCGGAGCTTTAAAACAACCAACTCTTTATGCAGTATCTACCTTCCTATATGGATATATCTTATGCCTCCCGCATTCTCCCTTTACATATTGTGGTAACCCTTGCCTCCCACATGCATTTTATAAGCCTTCCCCAGCATTTTTAGAGCAGCCTTTAAGGCATGAAGACCAGCCACAATTACTGCAGCTACTCCCATGAAAAGCTCCTAAACCACACAACTTATTTCAGGGAGGAAAAAAAAAAAACAACAAAACCCAACCCAAACCACTAAACATCAAAACTCACACTACAAAGTAAACTCTTCACCTTCTCTTTGCTCCTGAATCAGTGAAACCAGCCAAATGCTTCCCCTGGGCTCCTATTTAAGTCCTTGTGATGGGGATGGAGGGAATTGTTGGCTGATTGCTAGCATCTGGGAGCCGTTTCACCCCAGAGCAGGCTCAGCTGTTCTCTAATCCTTAACGGACCCAATACACACTGACACCCTCCTGCTGCTTCCTGCAGCTATCGCTATCTGCATCTTCTCAGCCCACTGCAATACTCCTACCATTCTCCCACCTACTCCCTGAACAATCCTTTTCCTTGTCCCCGTAGCTCAGTCTTCCCTCCCAAGTTCAGTTCTGGGTCCCCCTCCAATACAAGAAAGGCACTGAAAAGCTGGAGAAAGTTAGGTGGAGAGCCACCAAGAGAGTTGGGGACTGGAGCATTTGCCCTGTGAGAAGATGCAGAGGGAGGTGGGCTTGTTCAGCCCAGTGAGAAGAAGGCTTCAGGAGGATGTAAGGGGAGCCTACCAGTTAAGAAGCAGGTTACTGAGCAGACCAGATGGAGCCAGGCTCCTCATGGTGGTGCATGGCTTGGAGATGAGGCAGTTGAAAGAAAAGGAGTTGAAACCTGTTACAAGGAAAAATTTCTTTCCAGTCAAACCCTGGGACAGGTAGCCCAGGGAGATCATATATTCTCTATCCCTGGAGGTTTTCAATGCTAGACTGGATAAAGCCCTAAGCAACCTGATAGACCTCAGAACTGACCCCGCTGGAGGTTGGACCAAAGTCCCTTCCAACCTGATGGAGCCTGCCTTCTTTTAGGGAAAAGAGGGTGTAACAGAATGATCACCAAGTCCAGAGCTTCCTCCTCAGCCAGGCTGTGGGAGCCCTGCAGACAACACCACCACCCTAAGATCATCCCATGACAGCTAGAGAAGCCTTGTCAAACACTGTGAATATCAAGGGAAAAAAGTAGGACAAAGGATTCAACTGAGTTGTGACAGCGACACGTGTCTGTGCTGGGGGAGGAGAAGGAAGTGGTGGAGCACACCAGTTAAATGGGCCAAGAGCCTGGACACAGTAATGTATCAGCTGCATCACCAGCAGAGTGAAGCTGTGAGGTGGAAATACACCCTTCCCCTCTGCCATGTGCATAGCCTGGTCACGGGAGGGTGCTCAGCTGTGAGCAATGTCTTCTCTTCGGTAAAGCAACCATGCACAAATTTAATTCTCCCATTATTTTAACTGCTGAGAGGGACTTTGTGAGATGCGGGAAGCACAGGGCCCTCATTCTGCTGCAAGGGGCAGGTCTTGGCAGTGGCCGAGATGCTGGGGCAGCTCCCACCTCTGTCCTGTTGCTGAGGTCCCTTCCTCTCCAAGGAGAGAAAAAAAACTGTGAAGACGCTCATGTTATCTAATAGAAGAGAGATGTCAAATCTATCATAACTCACCTTTCAAAGCTGTCAAAAAAATCCCCAAAACCCAACACATCTTAAAAGGTGGAGGACAGAAATGAAAGGAAAAGTAGTGGCTGAAGGTTTGGTTTCTGGTTTGGTATGTGTACAGGGAAGCAGCCAGAGAGAGATGGGAGCTCAGTCTGGACAGGCTGTGGCCACTGCCACGCTCCTACCCTGTCCCTGGCATCCATCAGCCCTGCCAGGGAGGTGAACTCTGAAACCAAGAGTGAACGGCCCAGTACCAGCAAAACATCACCCTCATCTCATTTAACTGGAGTGATGTGTCGGCACAGCCAGAAGGATGGACCACAACAGAAGCCACTCACTCAGTGTAGCATTGCCACTCTTGGCCTCTCCTGGGGAGGAAGTTTTGGGAAGTTTCCCCAATTGGGGAAAATCATCTCCTCAAAGGAGATGGCTCCCATTCTCCATTCCCCCAGCACAGGTGGAGGAGATGGTAGTTGGGTCTGTAGAGGTACAGAGGTGGTTTTATTTGCTATTTGCACTGAAAGTTTCTGTTCTGTTGTGATCTATCCTTGTTATCTCAGCCTCCAGATTAAAAAGGAATAGATACTGGAATATGCTGTGAGATTTTTGGTGTCACTGAGGGCCATCTCAGGCACAAAGATGTCCTTCTGTCATTAAAATATCTCTTTCCATCTGAAAAATGGGGTCTTTTTGTTCCTGTGCTCTGAATGTGGTGCTGATCCAGAGCCACACAATGTAATAGGATCATTATAGGATAATTCAGGGAGGAGAGGACATGAGGAGGTCATCCAGGAAGATTGATAAGGAATGTCCTCCCACCTTCCCTACATGTCCTTTGTTACCACTTGTCTTTGTGCAGGAGGTGCTTCTTGCTCCCCTCAGTCTTGTCCATGTTCTGGATGTCTTGCATGTTGAGTTTACTGATGTAACATCTGAATTTGAAACCAAACAAGTGCACTTCCTCTGGCTGTATGACCTGGGAGACAGAGAGCACTAGTCTGCTTCCAATAAGAGGTGGAAGATTTTGCAAGAATCCAATAAACTGGGATGGGAAAAATATCAGGGTCAAAGACAGTTGGTCCGAGAGAAGCTCCAAACCAGCAAATGCGGATTTTTGCCTGCACGGTTCAACCACTGGCTGGCTGCTGCCTGTAAAGGTACCCAATGACAAAGGATTTGCCAGAATTGGCATCACAAATGTGAATTATCAGAAGAGAAGCCAGCTCTAGGTGTGCTGAGCACATTGCTACGGCCTCTCTGTTTAGGCATTGTGCTCCACTGAGTTCAAAGCGTGGATTGTGGCACGGTAGGCAAACAATCAAGCTCTGTCCAAACAAGGTCCAGAGGTTTAGATGCTCAGCATTTAGGTGCTTGCAAAATATGTTGACCCCTGAGGCTCATGATAAAATCTAAAGCTCCCTTTGAAAGTTAAGTGTTTAACATAAAGGAGCTGGTGTCCCATTGATCTGCTGCCAATGTTTTAGCAAGGGGAAGCCACAAGTATTTCCCTGTGTGAATTTTGCACAGTGGATGAGAAGAGACTAAAGAATACATTTTCGCATGATTGCACAAAGAAGGATTCTTCAGCCAGCACCAAGAAGAGGGAAGGCAGCAGTGTGGAAAGTAAAGAAAGGAATAAAGCCTATGTGCATTAAATATTGTAAATAAATACAAATACTTGTGTCTAGAAAATCAAGGTCTCTGTATGATTCAGGCAGTTTATCCTAGAGGTGGGGAGAGGAAGCCCACAGCTCTTCTTCTCCAGGTTTTTTTTTTTTAATTATTGACACTTTATACAATCTGGTGCTCTTCTAAATATAATTTTATTAGCATGAGAAGCCACTTGGCAGCAGGAAACTAATGCTGGTGAGTTCACAGTTTTCAAGACAAAGCGTTCTCCTAGAAGGAAGAAGAAAGACTGATTTGGAAAGAAGAGCCTCACAGCTTCTGCCTAAAACCAGCCTCCACCTGCCATCTTCTTGTTGCAGGCTTAAATGGAGCAATATTTCCCAGCCTCAGCTTGTTTGTCTCTGGTTTCCAAAGGAGATGAGGCATATGCAGTCACGCTGTTCACCAGCTCTCCTGTCACCCTCCCACAATAACCTCCCAGAGAGGAAGGAACATCTCTATGGAGGCTGGGTAAAGTATAAAGGCACCCGCTGTCACCCACCCCCTGGGATGGGGGGAGTTGGGCAGGAGCCCACGACTGGTTGCCCTTCTTGGCTGCCCAGCAAGTGTGTGCCAGTTTGTCAGGCAGGACGGGACAGAAGAGCTACGGCTGCTGGGGATGGGAAGACAGAGCCCGTGGGAGCAGCCGCTCCAACACAGGGAGCACCTTGCTTCCTGGGAGGAGAAGGGTGAGGTAATAGAACAGTAGAGCGAAGCCACTCATTATGCTCTAGCATGGCTGTATCAAAGCGCTTTTCTGGGTGCTATGGCAAAAGGAATCCAGCCAAAGAATCGTGCTGAGTTTTATTTTATTGAGCAGAGGCGGCGGAGATGAGGGCAAGCGGCTCCCGTCTCCATGCACAGGCGTCTGCTGCTGTAGGGGGCTCGGCTGTTGCTGCTTGGTGACAGTGAGGACTCAGCATTTCCCCAGGTGCTTCAATCTTATTTTCCCTCCACTTCTCCTGTAAAAGGAGCAAGACAGACTTAGACAAAGCAGTGAAAGACAGACACAGCGCTTGGGGACAAGGAGCTCATCTGTCCAAACAGGACCATTTGCCTGACTCGTGCCAGTGTACCCTGGTGTCTCACAGGGAACATCAAGCCGTTTTCTCCTCTCCTTGCTCTTCTCTGTTTTCCCCTAGCATAAGGCAGACTTGAGTATGCATCAAACCTTAAGGACTGCTAAGGAAAAACCAATGTTTTGCAAGAACGTTCAGTCCAGGGGTGCTGGCTCCTACTGCATCTCCTTTAGAAGGTGACAGAGCTCAGGAAAAGGAAAAACTCAGGTTCTTCCTCTGAGATTTTTTGTCTTGTTCCACAAAGTCCATTCAGACTTTTCAGGAATAATTTGGCACGGCTCAGCTCCTGCATTCCTCCAGACACTTCTCAGTATCCAGAAGTGTGGGCAGTGAGAGTTGCAGCCTGTGGCGTATAGTGGGGAATGTGCATTGATTTACGGCATGCAGAAGGTACAGGCAGGATGCAATTGCCTACCGGGCCCCGTGCTGCCTCTCAGCATGGCAACCAGCAGTGTGCAAAACCTAGAAATAAATTTAAATTAACTTGCATTCATGTGGCTCTGTTCCAAGGAGGGAACATTCCACTCGGCACAATTCAGGGGCTAGTCCATACAGGAGGAGCAGCCTGGATGCAGGGCCTCCCCTCTGTGAAGAAGATCATTACATACATGGGAATGGAGCCAACTCTCTCTGTTATTTCGATCCCCTCTGCTTCCACTTACAGCACTGCCTTGCAGAAGGCGCACTTGTTCCCGTACGTGATGCCATCCGTGCCGCAGTGAGGGTTGGACTCCCTCGTGCAGTACACGCTTCTGTTTACGAACTCTCTACAAATCTGCAAAAGGAATATAAAGATAAAAGACCCAAACCCTTTCAGGACTCCCATACTCTCTCTTTCACTTTCCAAATTGGATTCAAGGTCACTAATGTAATGTTTTTTCTGACAAGAGTACTAAAGCGGCAGTGATGACGCTGCCTATTTACTGAAAGAAAAAGCCCTGTCAGAAATGAGCAGGAGTAATATTTCAGGGGAGCTTTTGCCCCATGTGTAAGGAGGGAAACTGTCGTCACCTGGGAGAAGTCTTGATCTCCCAAAGACAGAAGTGGATTAGCTTACGCATGCAGGAGAGGAGTCAGCACAGATGCTCTTTCAGGCATTTGGCTCCAAGTTAGCTCAGTGCTGCATGGCTTCATGCATCTTGCAAAACCATGCTCTCAGCTTGGTTCTTGCTGAGCTTTCTGTCTTCCCAGCAGAAGGAGGAGAAACCCATAGTCTATTGGGAATTAAAAACGGTGTCCAGGAAATTTACAGGTATTTTGTCTCTGGACAAGTCCCGGGGATGGACCTTGTTTGGGGGTATAAAACACCCTCAGTAGTCCATTTGTTCCATGAGAAGTTTGGGCAGTGGAGCAAAGTGGACAAAAGTGGTGCTGGGTACAAACACAACCCTGTGCAAGCACCCTAGACCTAATCATGGGAAGCATTTGCTAAACCAAGCATCTATTTCCCTGGTCAACTTCCTAACATGGCCACACATAACATCCCCCGTACAACAGTGAACTCCCCAAAGTGTTGGATCATCTCAGAAGGACCCACCTGCTCCCAGCAGACATTAAAAATCGTTTACCACACACCAAGATCTGGGTTACAAAAGCATTCCTCTAGAAAATACAGAGAGAGTAAGCAGAAACAGGTGCACTAACCTCTTCAATGTCTTGACCTGCTACATCTGGAAAAGAAAACAACAAAAAAAAAACCCAGAGATTTTACATGTCAGCATTATTTTCCGATAGAGGCCAAACTAAAGTCACAAACCCTTTATGCAAACCACAGTCAAACACACAGCAGGTTTTTCCCACTCCATCATCCTGTGCGGCGGAGGAGGGGGCAGGAAATACATTATCTGAATTGCTTTTCAGTATTTTGCTTTTTTGAAAAATGTTACTAAAATACCATGTAATCAGTCACTCAGCTGCTAACTGCACCTCAGACACATAACCCAATCTCCTGGAAGGCAGCCACTCCCGGGGAAGCGAGCTGCCATATCGGATCTGGAGCCGCGATCAACAGAGATTTTAAAGCTATATTGACTTCTAAGGCTTTTAGACTCCTGCACCTCTGAACAATAAAAATGGCTGGTACTGCTAACAAGGGTATACTGTGGAGAAAGAGATCCTGTGACCAGCTCGACAGCCACCCTCAGCACAGCCCAGAGACTCTCCCAGAACAACTTCATCACGAGGAAGATACAAAGAGACGTCGTGGGGTGATAAAGAGCAGGACAGGCAGTGCCAGTCAGTAAAAGTGCAAAAATACCTGCTGTAACCACTGGCTTGAAGATAATCAGTCCATCCTCTTTATATTTCTTCACTGCAAAGACTGCAGTCAGGCGTGTAGGTTGAGTTAGAGCTGCGGGACAGGGCGACCCTGCGATGTCTCTAAGGGGGAGCCTGACACTCAAGGGTGGATTGAATGCAGATTTGCAGAATCTGGGTCACAACACTCTGGGAAAAATACCCAGCATCTCACAGAGCAATGGGGCAGCAGAGGTTCGGATGGGAGGCAGTACCTGCTGGGTCAGTGGGATCTCCGGCTGTGATGCCGCTCAGGTGGCTCTGGGCAGGAGGGAACCTGGGGCAGGAGATAGGAGGACCTTGTCCCACACTCAGCCCCTCCCCCACATTGGAAATCCCACCCAAGCCTCAGTCAACTGGACCATCACCCATCAACCCACCCTACTTCTTCTGCCAATTGCATCACCCTTTGGTGTTTTATCCCTGGCACTGGTCTATTTATCATGTCCTCAGGTTAGGCTGGGCTGCCTTAACTGTAAAGTCACTATTAAGGCTATCTGCATATTATTTACAAAATAGCTCATTCGATAGCTTTTATAAATATTACATGCGGCTACACTAGACTTTGTGATGATGTCTCTTGACATTTGTTTATTTTATAGGAGATCACAGAGTTTGCTGCTATTCTGCCTGGCCTTGGAAGGAAGCTTCAGCACTCTGACGGAACCCAGTCCCAATTAAGACTCAATTAGAGACAGATGAATATTTCATAATGAATAATGTGTACAAAGTAATTCACCTCTTTTCTCCATGCACAGCTTGCAATTTTCTCAAGTGAATTCTTTATTCAAATTATTCACAGAAAAACAAGTATAAATAATTCTTGTTCTGCATGTTCTTCAGTAACTGTCACCACAAACCTTCCAGAGCTGGGTCAGCTGGACACAAGCAATTGATAACACTGACATAACCTATATGTTCAAAAATCATCACTCAGCTTCCCCAGATCATCAGAGAGATATGTAAATCTCCAGATAAATAAATGCTGGATCCTTTTAATTTGCCCTCTTTGTTCTGACTCCTTGAGGACATTTGAATTTAATTTTCAAGCTTTTCTCTGCAACATAAACGAAAACTGAAACTTTCATCTAATTACGTTTCCACATCTCCAAGGAAAACACCAAATACCAAGATGCTTCGGATCAAAACAGGAGCTGATGACCCTGAGGTGAATGAGTTTCTTCTCTAACTGGTTCAGCAAAACTCTCCAGCGAACATTTCTACCAAAATATTCATAATTACGCTCTGCTTTGGTACATTTGCTGAAAGAGCCGCTTAGAATTTGCTCACTCTGTCTCCCAGTGACACCTCCGCTGCGTTATTCACTGCGGAGGCACACGAGGAGTGGAAATATGTCATACGAGTGAGCAAGTCCCACAGACATTTGCTACTTGTTCAGCTTTATCTTCAAGCCTGTCATCCACTGATCAAGGCTCTCTGAAGTTTGCTGTTGTCAAGAAAGATTTGGGTTGGTTTGTTTTTTTTTTCCTAGGCTAGGGAAAAGATCACTTACCCGAGAAGAAAGAGAGCAGCAGGAGGCTGAGAAGCACTAAAGCACCTGTTGCCTTCATGCTGCAGGTAGGTCTTCAGTCCAAGCCAAGTAATCTGCGCGGGAGGTGTCTTCTCAGCACCAGAGCCCACAGTGCACACTCAGACCTGCCTTTCTGTGTATTTATGCGCCCATCCGTAGCCGTCCTCATTCCCCACCTTAATTGTGAGAACTTCTCCACTTCATTTCTAAAGCCATTATTGGTCCTGGCCATGTTTATGGTGCTTTAGGAATGCTGCCCTGTCCACATCAAACCTAGAAAGGGCTAATTATATGAGTGATAGACTCAGGCTTGTAATATCTTTTTTTTTTTTTCTAAATAGTCACAGGATTCTCACAAGGGTGAATTTTCAAAGCGGTGATTCATCAGGGAAGCTGGTAATTTTCATTCTCTGGGCCCTCGCTGAATGCCAGCTCCAAGCCTTTGAGTGCGGCGTGGTGACACTCACTAGACGTTACGAAATAAATCACAGCATGAGAATATGTTGTCTGTGAAACCAATTATACGTTGTTCCCTGGCTATTTTTGAGGATGGTTCTAAATCTGTTGGGTTGGGGTGGAGAAGCGCTCCGATGTGACATGCTCTCATAGCTGTGTGCACAGTCCCAGATAGGACTGCTGACTCTCCTCCCTGAACTATTTAAACTCTAGCTGTCAATGTTTTCCAGTTTTTTCGTGTTCACAAACATATGTTAAGGCTCTGCTCCCACAGCAAGTGCCAATGAAGGGAATTTGATGGGGAATCAGGAGACTTGAGCTCTATTTCCAGCTGAGTCTGTGCAAGGATTTGTCTTCAGCTGCACCATTTCCAAAATATCTGTTCAGATAAGAATAATAAAATTTTAGTCCACTTTCCTAAGGAGACAAGGCTTATAAGAACACCATGTGTAGATATATCTGTTTATTAGTTCCTCCTGTAAATTTTGAATCTACTAGTTCTATCCAAATTTGAAATAGGAATGAAAAAAAAAATTAAAATAAACCCAAACATTTTCATACATTTTTCTAGCAACAGAGGAAAGATCCTACTAACGTCCTCAGCCGGCGAGGGAGAGAGTTTCTGCAGGAGAACAATGTTATGAAGGTCCTACATCTGCGCAAGCATTACAGTTTGCTGCTTGCCAGACATCTTAAAATCCACACAGCAGAGAAACCGTGACTGACAGGTGAATTCTCAGATGTCTATTAAGGGTGAGCTCACAACACAGCCTCTCATATAATTTAGTTATCAAGTCAGTCAGTCGCAGCACCGTTCAAAATCACGCTTAGTTCTGCCACTCGCAGCACTACTTGTTTGCCTTTTCTGCTTTCATACGTCACTGCTCACAACCACAGCCTTAATGTCTCTGTCCTTTATCTACCCGAACGTTTCGGTTGGTGCAGCAAAACTGACTGGCTCAAGCCTTCGCAAACGTGCCGCAGGGACCAATCCCTTCCGGGCTGAGGAGAGGAAGAGACTAAATTACCAACCACGTCATTATCGTTATTACCCCTTTCCACTTCTTTATAACATCTGAAATAGACCACTTACCGGCGTAGGTAAGGAAATCCTTCTGTCCCTCTGACTTATCTGAAAATCAGGGATAGAAGAAGAGCACCTGGACCTTACTTCGCAGTCTAATGGGTGTAGCTGGGCAGAGTCTCGTTGGTCTCAAGCCGAGTACTTACCTGTGTTGGACCAGTCTTTAGTCTTATGTGATACAAACCTTTCCATCTTCTAAAGAGTTCTTGCTTAGAGGCTCTTGAGACATCTAGAATAAAGCCATATACACAGTACTTGCCATTTGCTGTAGGTGAGCAGCTCTTCTTTGGGCTTTTCCAAAGCCTCTTGACCTCCTAAGCAAGTATCTGTCTTTCTCAGGCAGAAACTACTCCTGCAGAGGAGGCTCAACGTAGGAACTTGCTGTTGAATACAATTTCCTGCTATGACCAAAACTCCACTAGTCTGTGCCCACTCTATAAAGCCAACAAGAAATTATAGCAGAGCTTGGTCCTGTGCTGACAGGTCTCTCTTCACATCTACTAGCTACTTAGACTGTTCCTTAATTATTTTTCACACACACACATAAGCACGTAAGCAGTGAAAACTCTCATGACCCTCCAGTTTGTCTTTTCTTAAGAGCGGGCACAAAGGCATGATGTGATTTATACTGCCTGTACTAACAGAAAAGAAAAAATACTAAAAAAAAAATACTAACAGAAAAAAAAAATACTAACAGCATTGCTCTGTGCTAGTACCAGGGGAAGGACAAGCCTCTTAACTTCTGCTGGGAAGGACCTACAAAATTCCTGGTGAAGAAATTATCTACTTCAGGAAACAAGATCCAAAGAAAAAGCTTGGAAGTCAGAGATTTTGTCCTAAATATCAGCCTTAGCAGCAGATATGTTGCTACATAACAAGAGAATGGGAGGTGGAGAAAGGAAGAGGAAGGGAGTGTGTGAGCCACAGCACTTGGGACTTTTTGCCTGTGCTGCTTGCATATTAACTCCTTGACTCATGTAAAAAGATGGCACATTATCATGAACATTCATATATATCATTGCTCCTCTGGTGCTCTCTTTAGGCTACCACAATGATGTTATCTCCATACCTTTTTTTCAAGATAGAAACCATCTTGGAGCTACCAGCACATCTTCTGGGCCTTCTTTCCTAGGGCTAGAAAATCCAGGACCTTTTCCAGTAAGGTCTGCTGTCCTACCTCTGCCTCAGATACCCCAGGTACAACTTTTCATATCTCTTCTCCAAGAAGCTGAAAACCCGAGCCCCGTCTAATTTCTCCTTGGGTCCTCATTAGGCTCATTACAGCCTTGCCTAGCCTGCTGCAATTTTCTGCTGATCCATACAGTCTCGATGGACACACCCTTCGAGGAAGCAGCAGTTCCTAATTTTCTTCCCTATGAGATAGCCTCCTCCCTTTGCCATAAGCCTCCTTTTTACAAGGCGCTGGCAGACCTGCCTCTTGCCCAGGTAGGGCTGACCATGGCCACCTTTCTCTTCCACACTTCTCCAGGGCCATCCCCCCATGCCAGGGCCCCTAAAAGAACTAGTTCCTCTAAGACCCAGTGCTGTTACAAAGACAAATCCATTTACGCTCTATAAGACACCAAAATTAGGGAAGTGGTAGTATTTTATAGCAGCTTGGATTCTCTTCTGATGGTTTGGTATGGAGTGACATCGTCTCGTGAGGGCTTGGGCTGGTCTGTGATTGGTGTTAGGCTTTGCACTTTATTGTGGTTTATTTCACAGCTTCTCCTGCCTAACAGATAAGTACCTAAAAGCCTGAAGACCATTACCCCTGCCCTGAAAAAAATCCCCCAAAACCAGCCCATGGCAAAGAAAGTGGTTGCATTTCATTTATTGATCAATCAAAGCAGCGAGCAATGTGTAGCAGTCGAGGGAGACAGGAAGAGCGTGTTTGATTGCAGGATTTGTAAGGGAAAAATCAGGGCGAAGAGTATGGCTCCAGCACTTAGCATTCACCACGGTGTCTGAGGAGCAGAGTTCCCCGGCTCATCCTGAAGAGAAAGAGGGAGACCAAAATTACAGTCATGGATCTCAGTTTTATAGTCTAAGTCTACCCAAATAAGCCAATGCTCTTGTGCTCTCCAAGTTATAAAGTACTTCGCTTAATGTTTCCTCTCTTTCCTGATTCCCCAGGTTGCACGCTGCCTCAAGTGAAAGAGTTTTGGGACAAACCCCATAATTTTGGACACCTTCTATGTCACAGTTTAAATAACTCTGGCAGGGAGGGAGTCAGCAGTGCTACGAGCCTGCAAACGGGGATCTGGATTTAATTGCAAGGGAAGGAGAAGACTCACTCGGGCTTAAGATGACTGGGAGGTGACAGTGGAGTGAGTGTCCAGAGAGGAACGCGGGGCAGGGATGGATTTACTGAGGGGCTAACGGGATCTCTGGGGCTTCCACACCAGCTACCACCACTGTATGTATGCTCCAGCTCCTCTGGTTTCACAGCCACGTGGTGAGCTCCATACTTACGAAACTGCATTGCAGAAGTGGCACTTGTTTCCATAAGTTCTGCCATCAGAGCCGCAAAGGGGGTCATAGTTGGCGGTGCAGAAGGTGTTGCTACCCTTCTGTTGGGTGCAGGTAATGTCCTAATAAGGGAGTAACAACAGGTTTTAAAGATTTTGTTCCCCGTACTTTCCTACATGGGTGCTTTATGTTTATTTAATGTTTATGATATGGCAAAGCATAAAAGCACTTTTCAGGTGCAGAGCTCTGTTGTTCTAGCAACTCTGCAAACTTGAAGGCAGAGAAAGTGCTTTCCTGGAGCAGCTTGAAGCAGGGAGAAGGTAAGGGGGGAAAAAATCTAATAAATACTATTAAAAATAGTGAAATGACCATGCTGGTATTTCCAGGCTGGCCCACCCACTGGATGCTCTGCTCTGGTCCAGCAGACTAGCAGAGGCAAGTGTCCAGAAAGTGGATGGTCACAAGCCACACTGTAGAAAGTACACCCACCCGAGGAATCACCGCTACTGATAGTGCTGGCAGGATACGACTCTCCTGCTCTCCTGCCAAAGGGATGAGGCAGCATGTCTTGCTTAGCCCCTTACCCCGTAAATGAAGGTCTCGGCACCCATGACTGCTGTGTTCCCAGGTCAGAGAGGGAACTGCATATGAGAGTCATAGATTTGGTTCAGTACCCTTTGACCCTGACATATTTCAACTATTTTCCACAAATCCTATTTCCAGGCCAAATGCACCAGGACAGTGCAGGCGTTTCTATTATTTAATTATTGTTCAGTGAATTTGTATTGTAAAATATATTGTATCTGCAGTGAAGAGCGCAGATTTACCTCCATTGGCTGGTAGCATGCTCCCATACTGCGCAGGTTAATGTCCAGTCCATTCCTTTGGGAAGAAAGCGAGTTGAGAATGAATGAGCACAGACTTCATGAGTCAAACTACCTCGTTACGCTCTAAATACCAACAGGACCATCTACTGATCCAGAAACCGCTCCCATGACCCAGCCCCTTCACTTACGCCACAGCGGTGCAGAAGTGGCACTTGTTTCTGTAGGTAACTCCATTGGTGCCGCAGATGGGTGTGTACTCCAGGCTGCAGGGGATGGCAGCACCATTGAAGGATCTCTGGAAGCCAGTACAGTCGAGCTGAAACAGTCACAGAACAACATTTTGATCTCTGCTCCTCTTCGCATCAGTCCCATGATGATCGGCACAAGAGACCTCTCCCCAGAGCTGGAAGGGGAGAGGAGCTTCCAGCCCCAGTGTGGTGGAGTTGGAGGAGCATGAACAGTTGAAATCCTGCACATGGGTACGGGGTGGTACTGGAGTATCTGTTTTTTCCCGTCCTGAAATTGGCTTCATCCCTATTCTCTTGGGGATTTTTCACGGTGAACACCACCATGAAGAATCTTTGCCTAAAATGCTTTATGCAGCAGTAACATTTACTGTGGAATGTCAATGCCGCTTGAAAACGGAGTTTACGCTCACCTCCCTGTTTCTGCAATTACTCTGAGTGTACTGAAATGGAAGTCGTTGTATTACGTTAAATTGCACAGCCAGAGTGTTTCTTTACTTTCTCTCTCTAAACTAAAAATAGAGATACTTCTCCACCTCACAGTGGAGAAGCATATATGCAGCACAGCTGCATATATTGATAAACAAACTTTATGACAAATGTTCTGATAGATCATTTTTTCTATTACAAAATTATGATTTAGTCAAAATCCAAACTTCCTCTAGGGATTTCTTAGCTTCAGCAAACCTCTAACTTTAAGTCTAAAGAGAAGTGTTTTGATAATGCTGAAGCATTATTGAAATCAAAAGTTTCCATTCTTAAGTCTGGTGTTATACACGAGATAACATTTTAAAACTCATTGATTTTTACTGTTCAAACAAAATTTAAATTAAATTCTTGCAAATCTGAAACTCTTTGATTTCATTCAATTTCTGACAGTTTGAAATTACGTGGTTTTAATACAGAATTAATCCTAGCTGGGGTTTCTCTCTAACTCTCTGCCACCATTTCACCCACCGCTGCCCAGCGCAGCAGGAGAAGGAACCCATCTCAGACCTTACCTGAACACATTTTCCATCGTGCTTCTTGTCAAGGGCTCGGTTAAGGCTAGAGGAAGAGAGATGGAGAAGGAGAAGTAAAGGAAGGATTAATCTGTTGATACCATGTAGTCACCTCACTCATTAAGTCTCTCCACTCGTAAAGCCCCAGTAATTAATCAGATTCAGGAGCTTTGACACGGAAGATCGCAGGCATTAGGGAAGACAGAAATTCATGAAAAACCTAGTCCACCCTAGGATTAGTCAGAACCCCAAAGGCTTTTTTTCTGCTTCTTGAACTGGCATTGTAGGTAACCAGGAGACCTTATACTCACAACAATTCCTTGCAGAGGGAGCACTCGTTGGGGTAGGTCACGCCATTGGTGCCACAGACGGGTTCGTAGTTGCGGGGACAGGCAACAGACGCCGTTTTTCCAGAAAACAGGTATGAGCCGCAGGAGGCCTGTTAAAGAAGACTTGTCATGTCTCCAAGTGGAGAGAAGGGTGTGCTGGTGTTAATCATGTTTTCGCTGTGTTGGGAGACTATGGTTGGTCATTTTTTCACTTTACAATTCCTCCATGGTGAAGAAGAGAGGGAACAAAATACGTTTCTTACAGCACGCAAAAGCACCTTCTTGCTATTAAGACTTTCAGTACTTTTGGCAAGCACTGCAGGAAAAATGATCATTCCTTGGGGAATCAAGACAGGGAAGATATTTAGGCAGTTATTCAATAGTTGTATAGATTTTGTGCTGGCATTCTGCGCTGTGCTGACTCTCACTCTACATTATTAATCGCTGTTTTTTTTATCATCAACATGGTAAGTTATCTTTCTCTGACAAAGGTGGTATCTTTTTTGGGGGGAAAGAGGTGGTATAATACTTCGGGGTGCTTTTCCTTCTTCCGTTCTCACTCAGTCTCCTTTTTTTCTCCCTCAAGCCTTTCCTGGGGTACAGCATGAGTATAAATTATTCATCTAGACTTAGAAATCAAGACTAAATGACAAAGATATACTACTCACCCGTCGCTGAGCAGCAACAAGATCTACAATAAAAAAACCCAGAGATTATAAAATAAAAAAAATTGTACAATGTCCTTGACCAAAATTCCTCTGCAATCATCGATTTCCCAACAGAATAACCAAATACACTGACTTATTACTGAGAAGTGATTGTTTTCCCAAATGTTCCATTTACTCCAAGTAAACAAGACATTATATGCTAAGATTCAAAAAATCAATTTTCTGTGAAACCAGAAATTTTGACTCACTAAAGAAGAAATAGGACATAAACTTTTCTCCTTATGTAGCACTATTATCCCCACTAAGTGTCATAAGTTTAAATCAGACAAATGCACCCTACCAATCTATAGCATTTATCTGCACAAGGATAAAGTTAATTAAAAGAGAGGTTGCGTATTACTAAATCATCACTTCTCCAAAAGGCTGATCTCTCCTTGAAAATGTATATATAAAGGCAAAGGTTCAGGAGGATTAGAGATACTAACATAAACTGTAAGAAAAACAACTTACCAGAAAGGCAGCTGAGAAGCACAAGCCCAAGGAGGGCAACGCTTCCTGTGGTCTTCATAGCGGAGATGGTTGGATTGTCTGTTACTTGCAGATCTGTAGCCGTTGAGGTCAGTAGATGGTTTTCAGCCTTCCCTCACCGCACTATATATATATACACCTCCTTGACCTTGTGAAGTCATCCCATAAAGTAATTATTTGCTCTGTAAACTAGGAAAATTGTATTGATTATTGAGTTGAGCTCTAAAGAATATTTGTTTGTTAGAGAGATGCCCAGAAGAATTAAACAAAAATGTGAGCTACGCCCAGTTTGTTAACAAAGGCGCCCTGCTGTACAATGAGTGATTTGTAATTTCCAAACAAGAGCACTGTCTCAATCGTAGGTGTTGTGAAATTACCTATGGAAGTTGGTAAAGCAAAAAAAGGCCATTTGTTGAAAGTGTTTGAACTTGTGCCCACCATATTACATACACTAGACGGTATTTGGACTCCAGGAGAGTTGCATGGTACACCAGGGTGCAGGGACAGCAGCACGGGATGCTCTAAGCTTTTACAGACAAAAAAATCTGGGGTTTGGCAGGCATCAGTGCACTTTAAAGATGCTGAGAGCTCAACGTAGAGCTCTTTCCTGGTACATTGGATTTTTCACTAACAAGAAGGAAACAGTCATCACAACAAGAAAGCATTGCCTAGAACTTGGGAAGCTTATAAGACATTTCTATGTAGGAGCAAGAGTTATTCACCTGTTGGCAACGGGCATGACTCTGAATAGGAAATAATGAGAATAAGTAGCCTTAAATCTGGACTGGGGTAACGTTTCCTCTTAATAGCAAGTGAGTGGTGTTCTGTGCAGGTGAAATCAGCTTCTTAATACCAAAGACATTCAAGAAAAATTTGCAGAAGCTGCAAATAGAAAGTCAGTCTTTAGGCTCTCCCCTCCCCCCTCTATTATATGGCATTAAATTTAGAGTGTCAGCTGAAAGTTGTCTTTTAGGGAAGATAAGTGAAGAATAATGTGCTAGGCTTTGTTAAGTGGTTCAACTCTATCGCAAGTGTATGGAAAAACAAATAAGGAATATTGCATAAAATAATACATTTTTGATTTTGGGTACTCACAGAAGGAAGTGAGGGACAGAACACGTTTGTGCTTTAGAAGAAGCTTGATTCATACATGCAGCTTAAAGGCAGACCGAGTTTTAAATAGAAAAATCATAATTGTTTTGCTTATTATCCTGGGAGATGTTCAAGTCTTGGCATGGGCAGATAAATCATAAAAATGTAGCTGAAAGTGTAAGGGAACTGTAGTCACAGAATGAAGCTTACGGGATTTGGCCTGTTCATATCAATGAAATCATTTTCCTGAAAAATAAATGAGTAATGCCATTTGGATCTCATTCACAAATATCAGAAGTTGAAGGGTTCCTTTGAAAGCTGTTCCTGTTGTATTCTTAGCATCCTGAGTGACTTGACTTTTAGATTCCTTGAACTGATTGTGAGCATATTTGGAAGGGAAGCAGTAATCACAGACACATTACTATTGATTATTCCCCAGGGGCAAGAATGCCAAAGCCTGAAAACAAGGCTTCCTCAGAACTTGCACCAGCCATCGGTGGAGATGGCACTTGCTGGCTCTACGGTGGTTAGCGAGGCTACAGGAACATAGTCTGTCTCCTCTCCAGCCCTGAAACCTAAGCTTCTCCATCCATATCCACCTCCAGAGCTGAGATCCCCAGTTACCAGACACTGTGCTGCTTCTCCACTTGTCTCTCCTGCCGGGCTGAAATCACACTGGTCACTCAGGAGCTGTTGTGGATAGCAGAGAATCTGCTAGGGAGCAGCATCATTCTTGTGTATGGCCAACACCTGACCTTTGATTAATTAGATCCACTGGGGAGATCCTCCTCTGATCTGCATGCTGCTTCTGAGGGTCTGGGTAGCCAACCAAGACTGCTCCAAAAGCAGCTTTTTTTCTCCAGTAATCCCTGCCACCTTACAGGGCAGCAGGGAGAAAAAAGAGAAGCAAGGAAAGAGTCTTGCTACAGGGTCTATGGGAAAGGATGAAAGATAATTGGTAGCAGCCAGGGCAGGGCAGCGAGAGCCGCTGGGCTAGGTGTGACCTGGGATTGCACAAGGAGCTCCATTAATAAGAAACAGAGGGAATGGGACAGAAGTAATTGCTGGGCAATTGGAAACAGGCATTGGGAGCAGTCAAAAACAACTGTCTTCATGCATTTGGAAGAGTGACCTTCGGGAAATGTCATACACGTTACAAACAGGAAGGGAAAAATGAATTCACCTACAAACCCCCCCGTGATATTCAGGAGTCTCAGAGTCTGTTCAGTACTTTTCAGTAAAGTGACTTTAAGCATATGATTTTTTTCACCTTTCTGCAGATATGAGAACCACAGAAAAGTTTAAACAAATCTCTTCCTGCTATTTCAAGTTCTTAGAGGGCAAGCTTTCAAGAAGGTCATGGCCACATGAGTGGGATAAACATTGGTAGTCATATGATGGATCCTCTTGTGTTAAGGTAAATTTCCAATAACTCTGGAAAATCTACCCAGTTTCTAACCCAGCATCATTTCTTCCCATAACAGTGATACTTTCCTGGGAATCTTTTCCTCCGGTCTTGAGATTCCCTATCTCAAGCAAGTCCCTAACCTTCCACGACTTAAAAAAGTCATCATTTATTTCCCTTGCTTTAGTTTAAAACGTCGCAGACTTCATCTGGCTACAAAGAGAAATGATACTTTTTAATTTGCAGGGAAAAAAGACGGATGTGTGCATGCAAGACCACGTGTTGTTATTCCAGCAGCACTACCATTGTCCTTGCTCCCATGTCCTGCTGCCACACACTACAGTGTAATCAAGAATAAAGTGGTACTAAACTCCAGTCTACGCTACTGTAGAGACAAATGCAAAATGCGTTTCTTTGCCATGGACTGGCGATGTGGCACACTGCAGGAGCTCCCAAACCAGGCTGCTGTTCCCAGACCTCTGCACAGGGGGGCAGAGCTGGATCTTCTATGAGGACGCGAATTCAATTTGCAGCAAGCAAAGCCCCTGCTCTAAGCCGCGCTCATGGAATATTTCTCCTTGCAGCTCAGCTATCTGATTGCTGCCTGCATATCTCCAGTCGTTTAAGCATAGATGATATCACAGGCAAGAGTGTCTGGAATAATTTGACTGTCTGGGAGCCGCATACTAACAGCAAAAGGCTGAGGATCTGGCCCCGCACATCCGAAGCCCTCAGCAAGACTCAGCTCTGACAATAGAGCAATAGCTCTGACACAGCCAGCCCCCAAAAACAACATCTCCAAGTAATTTTCTTTTAAAACATCATTTTATTTTTCTCTGCATCGAGGAAGAACGTAGTAACAAACCATTTATCCTGAATGAAGCCTCAGAGAGAAGCTGCATTATCAGAAAGGTCTAGACTGGCCTGAGGTATATTTTGGCCAGAAACAAGTAAAACAATACACTAAAGCAGAAGCACTGATATAAAATCGTGCAGAACAAAATAACTATATGCAATGTGTTAATCAGGTTGTGGGGTAATTGAATGGCATTTCCTAAATTCACAAACATCAGATAATGACATAAAATGCCGAGGTACTGCTTAAAGAATCGTACCGTAAAATACCTCGGCAGGCAGACAAGGTTTCCTGCCTTGAATTTCCTGGAGGGAGAGTTAGATTAGTAATAGTGAGAGGATTTTGTGTTGTTGTGGCACGATTTTATTGAGCAGCAACAGAAAAAATTTATTTCCAACAAGATGCCCATAAAAGAGAACTATCTTCCTCTCCATCCTAAGGAGCTGCCCCTCCCAGGCCATGGGGTCTGGGGTGCCACTGGGGTCCTGTTCTGCCCTCGATTACTCTGAATAGCTCTGCACCAGGGTGGAGGATTGGTACCCATTTATTTCTACTCACAGTTTCCCCTCAATTGCCTGGTGGACATTCCTGTTTAGTGGACATGGCCCCTGGAAGGTGCCTTCTGAGGACCACAGGGATCTTGAGTGCAATCAGGAGCTCTGCTTGTCTCCAAAGCATCGTGGCTCCTGGGGACCATCATCATCCTCTCTGCTGCTTCCCACGAAAGAAAATAAGTGCTGGAGCTGGTGTTCTCTTACCCCCACCTCCCTCATGCAGTGGAGGGGGACAAGAAGGAGCATGAAACCCCTGAGCCACACACTCCTCACACTGACTCCCAGAGCCTCAGTTTGTCTTGGTCCTAAGAAAGTACATATGAGACCGAAATGCCTTCCTGTACACAGACCTCCCTCTCACAGGAGGAACATTCCAGCCCCAGGAAGGGACTTGGCACTAACAGGTTGCAGAGAGTCATGTCCTTTGGAAATAAATTGTCTCCCTTCAGAGACCTGCTCTCTCCAGTCTCTGGGAAGCGACACATTGTCACTTAAGATCATTAACTATTTGACTGTGAGACTGCTGCCTGTACAGCACGCCACACTGCCAGCGCTTTGCTGTTAATGAATAATAAATTAACGCTATGACTCTGAGCCCTTCCTTTCATCACCCAAGACTTCCAGAGGCCGAAGAATCTCAAAGGATCCTCTACAAGCGACAGTCGACGTAATTACCTACAAGCAGCAGCTAAGTGGTGGGTGAGGTGCAGAAACGGGCTGCCGTAGTGATTGCCAGAAGTTCTCTGAACATCACGCCTGTTAGGACTGACTGCCCGCTGGTTTTCTGCAACTCCCCGCACCGATCAATGTTGCAGACATGAACACGGGCAGCCAGGCATCTGCCTGCCCAGGGAAAACATCCTGTCCCCTTGCCTCAGGAGGCAGAGCGGATTTCAAAAGGGCTTCTCTCACCTAAAGATGTGTTTCCAACCCTGTTTGCAAGGGGAAGAGATGCGGCTGGGGCACTGCCCTTCTTCACTGCTTCTCTTGTGGGCGTAAGAAATTGCAACTAAACCTGGAGACTGAAATGGGGATGAGCAGCTCCCAGTGCCAGCCAGACCCTCGGTACCTCCGTGGCTTTTGCAGCGCAGCCACAAAACACCCCCAACTGCAACAATCTTGGGACTGGGACTGTCTCTAATTATGTGTATGTTCTGGTTTGCTTGGGGCCTCCTTGTGCCACCAAGGTCTACCATACAGTAACGCAGGGGTGATGCAGTGGACATCATGAACAGCAGTGGTTGCGGACACAGACAGTTCCTCTCACCCAAGCAGAGAGTGTATGTCCAGGATGACCTTAGTGGAATAAATTGATTGGAACGTTGCATGAGGATACATCTCCAGCCCTGGTTTTCTTTTGGAAAGCTGGATGAAGGCAGATGCCCTCAAGATCTACCCATTGCTCTTGTGGTTGGGGTTGATATCTTTGTAGATAAGAACAATGTATTCTCCCTCCCTGAAATTTGTCCATTAATACCTGCAACCCCAGGAGTGTTGCAGTGCTGTAATCATGCAACATCTTAGGTAAAAACAGAATGAGATAAAACAAGACATAAATGCTGATGGTTTCTTTTATTAAGCGGAAGTTTCAAGATTCATCGGGAGCTTTGAAGGCTCAGGACAAGGCTTTAGGGGAGCATCTGCCATGGGGAACATCGCCTGGGAGGATTCCTCTTTCCGAGCTGAAGTCTGTTGAGAAGTTAACATTCTTGAAGAGATACCAAGCGAAGCATGCGACGGCTTTTCCTGCAGAGAAAGAAATCAGTACCTCAGAGACAGAATACGTGGGCTTTTACTGTTTGTCTCTCCCTCTGGTGAAGGATATATGATTCTATATATCATAGAGGAACTTAACCAAAACAGAAAACTTCTGAACACTATTCCAGTTATTTCCTTTTATTACTAACATTCAAAGACAAGATAAAGACTTAAAGGACAAACAAATAGTCTGTAGGAAATAGACTTTCTTTGCTGGAAGAAAGCTCTTCAGCAAATTACTTAACAGGGAAATTAAGAACTCTACAAAAATGTTACCTCTTTATACCTGAAAGAAAGCAATTCCTGGTAAATTCTCCCAATAAAAAACTGACCCTTGCTACTAAGAGAACAGGTAAACACAAAATAAAAGAACTTTACTTCTCCAACCAGTCTCCAAGACTGATTAGTTAGTTTAAGCTAAGTTAGTTCATTATTTAGTTAGTGAAGAGATTTATTTCATACATACAGGAATGCATTGCAGAATAAGCATTTGTTGGCGTATGTTACACCATTGGACCCACAGTGTGGCTGGTACTCCATAGTACAGACAGGTCTGGGTGCCGTGAAGCCCCTGCAGTAGTTCTGTAGATAAATGCAATATATGTTCACAAAAAGGCTCTCAACAACGACGTATGTAAGAAAGGTGACATTAGGAGACCCCACACACACCCGGAGTTCCCCCCCTGTACTGGCCAGCAGCAGATCCTGAGAAAAAACCTAGGGAAAGGGCAGGAGTACAGTGCTATGTTGCCTCCAGCAACGTAGAGCCTGGGTAACCATCATAAATGTTGCTGCAGTAACTTTGACAATTACTTGGACACTAACTTGAAACTATCATCAGATGAAAATGGCAATATCACCCAGTAATACCTGTGGCAAATATTGTTCAGACAGCTGGATGACTCAGGATTTTCAAATGCTCGATCACAATGTGATTAGTAAGGATTTATACAGAAACTGCTTTAAGGAAAGAAATGATGGAAAATAGAAAGATCTGTCCCTTACCAGAGATGCATCAGTATCTGGAAAAAAGAAAACAAGAAGAAAATAAGATACAAATGCAATTCATGGGTTCTGTTAGAGTTAAAATCTGTGAATGCATGCCCTGAATACGCAACTTTCCGTTCACTGTTTGTTAGCAGGTGATTTCTTAGACAAAAGGAATTCCAGGCAAACTCTTGTGCCATATTGTAAGTTTACAAAGTTGATTCTGTAGTATAATTGTTTTAATGAGGGTTACAGCCAAGAATGAAAAAGGTTGCACAAAATGAAAGAAGATAAATGCATTTTCCATGGTTCAAGGGATGGAGCAGGATGTGTACTCAAAGCTAAGCAAGTTATTGAGGCAAACAGGGTCATAAAGCTGGTACACGGAGGCAACGTCTTATATGCGTTTCCACAATATTCCTTAAATAAAAGGAGTATTTAGTGTAACTTTCCTAAAGCTTCTACAACTGTTCAGGCTCTCATTTTGTGTCTCAGTTTAGGTAGCCTACAAGAAATGTTTGCTTTCATTCAGTAAAATAATTTGTGTTTCTGCAACATTTCAGAGGTTAAATGCTGGATGTCTGAGTCTCCGGGTTGTACCACGTACATGTCACTTCTTTCATTATGCATAAACTAGCGCTGAGAGTAGAGCTGTTCCCACAGTTGTTCTTACCCACTCAGTTCTGTTGCTAAAATATTACCCCATAAGTGATAGTCTTTGATGTCAAGTCTTTTCAACACTATCTTTCTAGGAGTAAATAAGTCCTTGTAGAATGAAGCTCTTTCCAGTCTGAGGATGTTTTTGTGTTTTTAAAGACAGCCAGTGCTTACTCAAAGGCAGAGCAGGAGGCAGTGAAGCTACTCACCTGGGATGCAGCAAAGGGCCAGGGCAAGCAGCAGCAACACGCTCACTGTCTTCATGGTGGCTGAAGCCTCTACGTGCAGCAGAGTCTCTGTTTTTCTCCGTAAACGTAACTTTGACTCTGCCCTCAGGTGCTAACCACGCTTATATATACGTGTACACACTTCTTTGTGTGTGTGTGTGTGTGTGCGCGCGCATTCGCAATTGGCTTATCCACACTTGTTCCAAAGTAACGTACCTGGTCTTTTGTCGGGGTGGCAATCTCGACAGACGTAAGCTGTGCTGTAAGCCAGGAAGAATGCTTCTTCATCAAGAGGAGTCACAAAAAGTTTAGATACGTTAGATACACCCTCTGTGTCATAATTTCAAGTGAAATATGTGACAGGTTCCTTCTGAACATTCCTGCGGGCAAAAGAGCAGCCGTAAAAACCTAAGTAGTGACTGCTGTCAGACTTTCTCCATGGGCATCTATTGGTGCTGACTTACATGCAGTGCTTTTTCCACAAGCAAAATTTGAATGAACTGCCTCCAGAGTGCAAAGTCCGTACTTTTATTTTCATGCTTCATCCCAGTAAAGCATCATTAAGCTATAGTGAAACCAGCAAAACACAGAACTGGGCAGGCAAGGAAGAGGGTGTCCCAGACACTGAAGGGAGTCCTTGGACTGAAGAAGAGATGGAGCAACTTTTATGGGCATTTGCAGAGAATTTACAGTTGTTATTTTCCCTAAAAGCCATTAGCATTGTGGGTTAGATTTGCACTAATGGACCGATAGTCTGATGATGACAGAATGATGTGAGACCCTAGCCTGGATCCCAGGAAAGTTGAACCCAATCTGGAAATCACTGCTTCATCCATCTGCCCATCTCAACATAAATCCTTTGTTTTACCACCAACTTTTTTGGACGACCTCATTCCATCAAGGAAAATAAGCAACTCCCTCCTTTTGGCTCCCATAAGAAATGCCTATGGGAGATAGTACTTTTTAGAAGGGATAGGCCCAATTTATTTATGTTTCTCTTGTGCAGATCAAAAAAACACCAATTCAATACCCCAACAGAGGACAAAAGTAAAATAAATTTCATGGACAATACGCCAATGACAGGTCACACTCTCAAAAAACAGAAGGATACTTTGTCCTTGGATTGTGAAACACTGTTGAAATACTCCTTGGACTGGCAAAGAGTATTATGTTATTAAAGACTGAGAGAGAAGACAAGTAGGCAGGAGCAGGAACCATCCCTAGGAGGGCATTTATCTTGGAGGTTGTTAAAGGACAAGTTCAAGATGAGAAAGACCTAGAAATGTTATTTGGAGGACCCAGAAGAATAGGCAGAGCCCACTCCCGTGTCTGAAAAATATGGGCTTTGCTAACGGGCTGCCCTCGCAGAATGCTAAGGGCCAGGTGAGGGCTGTGCTCGGGAGGCCAGGGATCAGCTCCTGGTGCAGACACCACCTCGCTCTAAACAGGCTTTGGTGGTGACACCAGGAACACCTTAGGAGAGATCAGCTAGTGTCATCACTCCAGAGCTGTACTTCAGCCCTTTACAGCATCAAACGTCTAAAAGGGTCTGAACGCTAACGTAGGCTGTCATTTATGTGCAAAGTCACACAGCTCTAAGGTTTATCTGTATTTAATTTTCTGCCTTTTGAGGGGGGGGGGGGGGGCGGGCAAGACGTTGTTCTTGTTATATCCCAGAGCTATGAGCACATAACCTATTCAGCCTGGCATCATCATTCAACAGATCAGAAGAAAATGTTTCATGAGAGAACGCATGAAACAAGACCAAAAAAATGTTGCTGATTTAGTTTATTGAGAAAGAAAATCAGGAGTGAGCTGAGTTCCCCAGAGGGCGAGATGAACTGAGGTGAGATCTTTAGCTGGGATTTGCCAGTGGGGGTCCTGTGGTGAATTCTCTCAGCACCGATACTCAGCATTTTTCAAAATGGCTTAAAGTGAGAGTTCCATTGCTGTTGCTGAAAGTGAGGAGAGGAAAAAAATGGATTAGACACAGAGTCCTGCCTGCTACAATCTGTCCTAGTGCTTGGCTGCTGGAGAAGGCATCAGATAGGATACTGCCACAGAACGTGCAGACTCAGAATCCCATTAGCTGTTTGATTATTGAGATGAGTGAAATTATTTAACCTATTCTTAAGACTGAAAATATTTTGGGGAAACTATAATGAAATTTAAAATTTAATTTCCTTTGCAACATGCAAGAAAGGCTCCATTAAGGTTAATGGTCTTCAAACCACTCACACTAACAAACCAGATGTAACTCTTTGTTCTAATGAAAAAAAAAACCCCAAACAATGGTTGGCATGATGGCTGGTATTCTTTCCTGCCCCAAATCCCTAGTCAACACTGGTCAGCAAACAAGAAAGTGGCAGTGCAAACTTGTGCCTACACAAAGCAACTGATAACGTGAACATGATCCATGTTTGTACATACATGACTGCGTTGCAGAAGTTACACTTATTGCTGTATGTTTTGCTGTCAGAGCCACAGAGAGGCAGGTACTCAAGTCCACAGGTAGGTTTAGGGTAGTCACTGCAGTCAACCTGCAAAAAAAATAATAAAATCTAATGTGAAGGATATGAGGGAGGCGGTAGCGGAAGTGCTTGAACCCCTAGCTACAGCTTCAGTGCTAATGATAATGATCTAACTAAAAGTAATTAACTTCCTTGTACAATCTGATATAAACTGAGGTGTCAGTTTCCCCTATGCCAGGAGAATTTAATAATATAAAAATAGATCATAATTTCCTGTTTGAAGAGATGTATATCATAACCTGACCACAGCATTTCTAAGCAGCAGCAGTTCACCCAGTGAATGTGCTGTGCTCGCGATCATATTGCACCGTGTTCTTGACCTGGCCAGGAAATTAAATGGAAAAACACCGATGTCTGGAGAAGTGTAGGTGCAGATGCCTGTATAAGGGTCCAGTATCTCTCCCAAAGTCTTAAAACAGGAAGATCAGCACTTAGCTAGATACCTCAAGAGTGGGATTTTGTTTCTTTGTGCAATGGGTTCTATACCTGTTGAGAGGGATCGTAGTGCAAAAAATGTATATGGGTCCAGGAGGAGGCTGAGGAATTTCATGGAGGAGAAATCTATCAAAGCTTACTGACTACACAGAAATCACACCTAGCTGAGGTCCGTCACCTGGAAATAGTTGGAGGTTGGAAGAATAGAAGTCCCGTACATACTCACTCTGCTCTTACTATCTCCTACACAATCCCTACAACCCTTGCTAAGAGCAGGCTCTGCATCAAGGCATCATGGACTTGATGGACCATTAGTCTGACCCCAAAAGCCATTCTCTGCTCTTATTCTCAGTTCTGCCGTGATGGATTACTCCTGCTACTGCTTTTTTACTGATCCCTTCCTGTGCAGTCACCCTCTTCCTTTTCTGACGTTAGCATGGATAATGTGTGTTACGTGTGGAGAAAGCAAAATCTTCCCTGTGCTGAAGGCACAGCAGCAATTCCTCTCTTGTAGGATGCTGCTGGTCCCAGGGCTGCTACAGATACTGGCAGCGCTTCCCCTGACATCAGTGGGACCGAGACCCAGTCCCCCATCAAAAAGTTCACTTACTGTAGCAATTTCCTTCTTACATTCACCGTCGTACTTCTTGCCAACACTGGTTCCAGCCTCTCTGGGAAGGAAGAAGACCCGTGTTAGGGAGCCCTGCGAGCAACTGGCGCTGCTGAACCCCATGTCCCAGCAAAGCTGTTCAGCCTCAGGTACAATGTACAGGACACAGGGGACATCCAGCTTGGGCCGTGTCCACATGGCTCTAGATGGTGCCACAGCCTCCTCGAGTGTGGATTTACAGCACGATGGGAGGGTGCAGGGCATTAGGGTGAATGAGGAGCCAGGTTGTGTGACAGTGAAGATGCACCATAGGTTAGTTGCTGTCCTCTGCAAGACAGCATTTGCCACATTGACCCTTTTAGTTAAGAGAAGCATTCTGTCCCGTGTTAGATCCCCACACAGCTCTCTATTTGTCTCTCAAGATCAAAGGCACAGTTTTCCTTCTAATCACAAAGGAAAACAAGGTCTAGTTACCAGGGAAAGAGGAGGGTCAAAGTCCAAGCACCTTACAGAAACAGCCTTGGTAGAAGTCCTGGTATTCAGAAGAGCAGCTGTGGGGAGCGATAAGCACTTGCTGTCCCTCACAGGAGGGCTCTGCACTTGCAGTACTCACAGGTTATGGGCACAGAGCATGCACTCGTTGTCATAGGTGACCCCGTCGGTACCACAGATGGTGCTGAGGTGTTTATCGCAGAGCAGCCCCACTTTGCCTTCCTCGTTTGTCATGTTGGGATATCTACTGCAGTCTACCTGTTGAAGGAACACACAACAAAGCGCTGGTGAAGGCTTAGTTATAGGAAGCAAGTAGATTCAGTGAGAGTGTCTGTTTGGCCACCTAGTATACCACCACAGCAGGAAAAATGCTTTTTTTTTTTTTGGTTTCGCTATGGTGACATTTCACTTGAAGATGACCAATGCAAGATTCTGACATCTCATACATCCTCTTATTTAGTGTTTGAATTATTTCTTGGTGGAGTCAATAAGCAACTTTGGCCATTCAGAAGAGGGACATGCCACTTGTTTTGCTCTTGGTTTCACTTACCGGGACAAATTCCTTGCATTCTCCATCGTAGTCTTTGCTGACATTGGTTCCATATTCTCTGGAGAGGAAAAGACAAATGATAGGAAGCTCAGCAAAAACTCCTTGCTACATCCTAGGTGCTAGAAATATGTAATTAATACAAAGAAAAGCTGACTGTTTTTATCACTCCGGCTAACATATATTTTTTGAGAAGGTAGTCATCCTCTCTGACCAGCTAGCACTGAGTGACTGGCGGGGACACAAAGACCCTGAGAGCTTTAGGATCACTTTGGGCAGTTCAGAGCAGAGCATCTCTCCATCTCTTTGCTCTGATGATATGTGCCCTAGGGGCTGTCATCTGGCTGATCCTTAAGCTGGAGTAGAAAAACCTGAATAAATTACGTCAGCAAAAGAGAGACACGGTGACTAAAGCAATGTCTAGGCAACGGAGTGCCACGCAGTGATACCCAAGCTCATTTTGAAGGAATTGACACAAGTGACATGTGACAGATCGCTGCTTGTTGAAAAGTGGCGCTGCCAGGAGTCCTGAGGGCTGTGGCCTGAGATCTCCTGTAGAGTACGTACATGTTGTAGGCACAGAGCATGCACTCATTGCTGTAGGTGACTCCATCGCTGCCGCAGACGGGGCTGAGGCTCTTGGTGCAGGCCAACACCTCTTTGCCTTCCTCATTTGTAGTGTTGGGAAACGTACTGCAGTCCACCTGTCAAAGGAACGTACAGCAACAGGGTAGAGGCGACATTTTACCTTCACAACTCTCATTTTGCATAGATAAAACCTGCAGTGGGTTTTTCACTACCACAGCACAAACTGGTGCCAGTGGGGCAATCTGGTAACAGGTGAATCCTCCCTACACACCAGGAGAGGAGGAGAGGGCTAGAGCCATGCAGTCCCCAGACAGGGTAAATCAGTGGTGGTCTCTTACACTCACTTGTCATCATTTTACAAAGGCTAAGCATTGCTCCCTCGTTCTTACATTCTTGTGGCCCCTCTGGTGCACTTCTGTTATTACTCTTTCATTCTCAACACACTGGTCTTTTTTTATTTTTTCTTTTTTTTCCCCCCCCAGAGGAGCAAGACTAATGACGTGGTGTGTGGAAGCTGGAGTGTCTCATAGTATTTTATTCTTTCAGTAGGTTGCCTTGAGGTAGGTTCTGATACCACAGTCTATTGTTATTCGTTTAGACCCAGTCATATATGACCAGCTTAAGGCTTAGACCAGTTTAAAGTCGGTGAAAAATGAATTAATCCAAAATTTTTGTATCATTACAACTACTACATTATTAACATACAGCATAGATGTTGAGCCAAGAACAGTATAATTTAATGTTTTACACTATAAAATCTCATAAGAGTGACACTAATTTCACATTAGGTGAAAAACAGCTAAGCATCCACAGGCCTGAAGTTTTTATCACTCCTTTGATTATTACAGATTTACCAATTGTCTTTACAAGGCCTCATACCTGAGAAAAGTGACAGAAAGAAATCTTTCACTCACCTCAACCCCAAAGGCAGCATCTGAAAAAGAAAAGAGAAAATGTGAAAAGAGAGGTAGAAAATGTGAAACAAAGCCAATATGATAAGACCTCAGTTAAAGCTGGAAATATGGATGTAAAATTCCTATACGCAGGACCAAATTGATTTCCAGTGATTTGTTTCCTGAACTAAATAAACTATGTTGGTTTGGGTTTTTTTTATGTTGATAAGTATAATAGAGTTGCTTATTGCTGACTGTGATGAAATGTGGTTTTGAATGGCTTTGTTCTTTTTTATTTTGAGATAGGTAGACTTACTAATTGAAAATAGAATAACTTTTCCTTCCTTATCTTTTTACATATCCGTTTCGACCCTAAAGAACCGCTGTTATGTATCTGAAAAGAAACCTGTGTCAATACAGATAAATGGTAAACGCAAACAGTCACCTACAGGATAAGCGAATACATACAGCATCTGTTGTCAGGAATATGCATTTTAAAGAGCTGACTGTGAAAAAAAATTGTCTTTGACTTTGTAATTTCATCAGATGTAAATATGCAGTGAGAACATCAGGCTCTGGCTTGTTTTCATCTCTTGTTTCTCCATTAGCAGCAAAAGTATTGCAGGAAAGTTGCCAGGCTTCTGCACAGAACTTCTTTGTGCCGTTACAGTATTGCCATGACTAGTTCCTGGAGGTTCTGACCACCTCACTACAGCCTTGTTCAAGTACGTATCCGTTCGCTGCAATTGTACAACAAGCGTAAGCAGTGTAACAGCGTTAAAACAACAGTGTAAAAAGTGTAACAACACTAGTTACCAGCACAGAACTCCACTTGCCGTTATTTGTATTTACAGCAGACAACCAGCTACAACAGTGATCCATTTAAGACTGTCCTGAAATCTGCTCCTGCATCCTATGTGATGCTAATGCACCCAGGCAGCCTCGCTCTTTTTCTCTCTTTGAAGCCAGTATCTTATCCTTTTAAAGACACCCAGGACTCAGACATGAAGCCTCTGCGGCGCCTTGAGAGTTACTCACCTGGGAAGCAGCAAAGCGCGAAGGAGAGGAGCACAAAAACACCTGCCGTGGTCATGGTGGAAGCGTTTCTCAAGTCTGCAGGCTGCCTGCTCCTGCTCTGCTCACGAGATGGTCTCTCCAAGGCTGACCGCAAATATATACAAATGCAATGTCTAAACTGTTCAACTGTAACATAAAACAACCAGTAGAATCTGTCACCGGTACAATGAGGCTGGTAATATTTATTGAGGTCTTGACTTTCAGGTAATAGTCTGCATTTGCTAGGCAATTGATTTTGGCTGGACATCTGGTTAATAGCTTGAGACAAGTATCACATGTTCTCAGTGGTCAAAACCAAACAAACAGGCTTTGAGACAAAAGAAACCTCTTCAGGATTCTAGCAGAAACATAAGGAGCACAAAATATTGAGGGGAGTAAACAGTAGATCTTTCATCCGTCTCTGCAGAGCAACACAGAATCATAGAATGGTTAGAGTTGCAAGGGACCTTAAAGATCATCTAGTTCCAACCCCTCTGCCATGGGCAGGGATGCCTTCCACTAGACCAGGTTGCTCAAAGCCCCATAGAGCCTGGTCTTGAACACTTCCAGGGATGGGGCATCCACAGCTTCTCTGGGCAATCTGTTCCACAGTGTCTCACAACCCTCAGAGTAAAGAGTTTCTACCTAATCTAAATATTTCAGTTTAAAACTGTTACCCCTTGTCCTATCGCTACACTCCCTGATAAAGGGTCCCTTCCCTGTAGGCCCCTTTTAAGTGCTAGAAGGCCACTATAAGTTCTCCCCGGAGCCTTCTCTTCTCTAGGCTGAACAACCCCAACTCTTTCAGCCTGTCTTCACGGGAGAGGTGCTCCAGCCCTCTGATCATCTTCATGGCCTCCTCCTTCTTATGTTGGGGGCCCCAGAGCTGGACAGAGCACTACGGTGGGGTCTCACCAGGGTGGAGCAGAGGGGTAGAATTACCTCCCTCGATCTGCTGGACATGCTGCTTTTGATGCAGCCCAGGATGCGGTTGGCTTTCTGGGCTGCCAGCGCACATTGACAGCTCACGTTGAGCTTCTCAACAACTAACACCCCCAAGTCCTTCTCCTCAGGGCTGCTCTCAATCCATTCTCCACCCAGACTGTATTTGTGCTTGGGGTTGCCATGACCCAGGTGCAGGACCTTGTACCTGGTCTTGTTGAACTTCATGAGATTTGCACAGGCCCACCTCTCAAGCCTGTCCAGGTCCCTCTGGATGGCATCCCTTCCCTCCAGCACGTCGACTGCACCACACAGCTTGGTGTCATTGGCAAACTTGCTGAGGGTGCACTCAATCCCACCGTCCACGTCACTGACAAAGATGTTAAACAGCACCAGTCCCAATACCAACCTCTGAGGAACACCACTTGTCCCCTTTTTCAGTCAGAGGATACTTCACTGGACTGCCATGACTTCTCAAATATGATCGATAGTGGCTTGGCAACTTGATCCACCAGTTCCCTCAGGATCCACAGATTTTACCTCATCAGGTCCCATGGACATATGCACCTTCAGGTTCCTTAGATGGTCTTGAACCTGATTTTTTCCTACAGTGGAAGGTTCTTCATTCTTCCAGTCCCTGCCTTTGCTTTCTGTGACTTGGGCCATGTAGCTAGAGCACTTGTCAGTGAAGACTGAGGCAAAAAAACCATTGAATACCTCAGCCTTTTCCATATCGTGGGTGACCGGGTCTTCCATTGCCTTCTGGAGAGGGCCTACATTTTCCATAGTCTTCCTTTTGTCACCAACATACCTATAGAAGCTTTTCTTATTGCTTTTGACGTCCCTGGCCAGATTAACTCTGTCTGCTCTTTAGCTTTTCTAACCTGATCCCTGGCTGCTCGGACAATTTCTCTGTATTCCTCTCAGGCTACCTGGACTTGCTTCCACTCTCTGTAGGCTTCCTTTTTCTGTTTGAGTTCATCCAGAAGCTCCTTGTTCATCCATGCAGGCCTCCTGGCTTTTTTGCCTGACTTCCTCTTTGGTGGGATACATCACTCCTGAGCTTGGAGGAGGTGATCCTTGAATATTAACCAGCTTTCTTGGGCTATCACCCATCACCTCTTCTTAGTTGCACTGGTCACCTCCCATCAAGGAGCAGCTCAGGCAGAGCATGCAGGACTACCCTGTTTGCAGATCAGGCTAAGACGTTCTGCTTTCCTTTCTGGTTTTGAGTGGGGTTTTTTCCCCATATTCCCAGATATTCACCACTAGACATGAACATGGGTTAGGTGTGGCTTTGCCATCAGCAGAATTGTCAGCATTGTCAGCATTAAGGTTAAGCATTGTCAGGTGAATCTGGCAGGACTGTGTCTAACCTGCAAAGCTAATGGTATTTAGCACTCGTTTGATAAAAGAAAGGGCTTCTTGACAGTTTCACTGCCTGGGTATAGAAGAGCTCAGTAGAAGACTTGAAAGTAGGTTAAATTCTGTCAACTGCCACTAAAAATGTCACTTGAACCTTATCAGCAGGGAGCACTTATTTACAGACCTAGTCACACTTAAACACACCGGCCGATCCAAAGTGTTCCGCCAAGCCATCTTAAGAACAAAAGACACTGAAGATTTGAGAGCCTATTTACATAGCACCAGCTACACTCAAAAGTACAGTAGGTCCTTTCCCCCTACAGATATTTTAGAAAACGGTACTCAAAACATAAAGCCTGTCCCAGTTTTCCCATTTGTCTTGCACCTCCAGCCTTTGTACCATCTCCAAGTTGCTCCTTCCTAGGAGGAGGTCTGGACCTCTGCTGTTTTAGCAGGTGTAATTTTGCAGGAGTGGGTTCTGGTTTTAACCCAAGTTTCTCACCATGATCCCTTTCACAGGTCTGAAATGGCAAGCACACCTGTGCTTAGCATAGACTTCAGCACTGTGGGAGCTGCAGAATAGGAGATGCTTTACAGGTGCTCCCTTGAAATTCAGCTGAAATCATTGATAGTTAGCCCAAGCAATTATGTTGCTATCTGATACATCACAGTGGTCTAAAGGAAACACTTTGATCCATAAATTGCACTACAGTGCATGGAATCACCTGTCCTGGGCACTGGCATGGTATGAGGGCCACAGCATGGCTGTGTGGATATATAGGTTCCATTTTTACCTAAAAGAGATGGGTTTCTTCACAGGGAGAAGCATTAAAATGATTACACTGCTGAGTTTGTTTCTATAAATTACAGGGAGCATGCTGGAATATTTTAGATAGATTTGGCACATCTTCAAGGTGAATTGCCCTAATGTGCCTTGTGGATGGTGTCTCTGGAAACCAGGCTTTTCTCCTCAGCATGTACAGGAGCATGCTGGGGCTGCTGTCACCTGCCACACTTGTTGCCTTCTTCAGTTCATACGTACAGTCTCTGCACAGGTGGAAGGAGGTACATCTTTCTGGGTCAAATATAACCTTTGCCACTGCCTTCTCCAACCAGGCAGCGAGACCTCTGCGAATCATCCTCTTCAGCCTTCCCAGGTTTTGACAGGTTCCCTCCTGCCTGGTGCCCACAAGCTGCTGCTCCAGGCTGCTCCTGCCCTGGTGCTGTCCTCTAGGCAGGACTGACCTCTCTCTCGATGGGTGGAGAGCACCTTCCTGCCAAATGCTGGCACCCGTTGCTCATACACACCAAAGAAAAATTTTCCACTCCAACTGCCGGGTTCAGCAGTGGGTCTGGCACTTACTGGCCCCGAGCAGTCCAGAGATTTCTTCCAACCACCACAACACCCGTCTGATGTTCAGCAGATCCATTCCTTCACACTCCCACCCACAGACACTGCAGGGAGACTCAAGCCTGTGGCAATTAAGTGCTGACTGGCAAACACCAGTCTCCCCTGAGCCACCCAGTACTCCCTCTGGGCAAGCCACAAAAATGACACCAAGAAATCACCAGGTTTCAGGGAAGGGAGCAGACTCAAGCACAGCCTCCAGCCAGCCAACGTCCGCAGCCATTATCCCATCTCTGATAACAGCGTGGAAAAATCCCACAGCTGGTTAATCTCATGCTGTAGGACAGGTTGCTCAGTTCTGAGCTACTCCTGGAAGAACAGTGAGAAAGGGGATTTGGTCTGCAATCCCACCACTGATCTCATGCTGTAATCCACTTCATTACCGTCTTCTAATCCTCAAAGTCAGATGCAGCATATGGCTAATGACCCTTTGGCTAAAGGAAAATCCTTGTGTGTGCAGAGGCCAGCAAGAGGGCAGAGATCTGCAAGTAAGGAAAGGCAGTGCCACATCTTGGGGTACCGCATGTTGCGCTCCTGAGCACCAGAGGGTCTGCAGGCTGACACCAGGCCAGGATTTGGCCATTATACAACACCCTCTCTCATTTACCCAAGGAATTTCTTGTTTTGCATTTCCTTTTATGGTTTTTGCCAGTATCAATTTCATATTCTCTGCAAGAATCAAAACTGATGCTGAGAAATTTTCTTAGCGGATATGCAACTTCTCAGTGTAAGTAATACACTGATAAATGAATGGCAAATTATCTAATACACTTTTCCAAACATTCTTGGGTTTTGTCACATTATTTAATTAACAAATAGTTGTTGTAAAAGTGGGAAATGACAATAATTAGTTGTAGCTGTTTCATGAAATTGCCTCTAACCACTCCAAAATGCCTGCTAAATACAAGTTTCCATCTTTGTCTTTCTCTTGGCCGCAGTGGGGCCAATAGCTCTTTGTAGTGAGCCATACGCCTGGAGAAACCGACACAGAACAAATGGAAGATCTGCCTCTCACCTAGTGCCCGAGGGCACCGTTTGAACTAAGCAATAAACCAAACAAAGTCACTGGTATGATTAAAACATATCAATATGAAAACAAATCCATGTGTTTATGAACTTATTAAATAGAGCTTGATTTAGGTAATGCCAGTGAATGATTTCCTGAACTAATAAGACCATGTGCAGAACTTTGTACCCTGCAGGTGAAGGCTAACGTAGTTTCACATTACTTATGCAATTAATTAAATGTACTTGGCCCCACCGCAGGGACAGATGTTGATGCATGGGAATGAGTTCAGCAGAGGCCACCAGGCTGGTCAGGGGCTGGAGCACAGGGTATTTGGGGTAAGCTGAAGGAGCTGGGCTTGTTCAGCCTGGAGAAGAGATGGCTACAGGCCATCACATTGCTATCTGCAGCTCCCTGGTGGGGCTGTAGAAGACAGTCTTCTCAGAGCTGCACAGCAAAAGGATTAAATTCTGACTGAATATGAGGAATTATTGTTTACCACAAGGGTGGTCAAGAAGCGGCAAAGGAACCAGAGGGGCCATGCATGTCCTTCCTTGGTGATATTGAAAACCCAGCTGAACAAGGAAGGCCTTGGGCGCCCTGACTGGACTTTGGCCTTGCTTTCAGCAGGGGTTGGGCAAAAGAATTCTGGAGAGCTCTTCCAACCTGACTAATATTATGTATATGGTACTTACATAATGCTCTCTCCTATAGATAGTTTTTATTAATAAAGGAACATAATACTTCCATATGACCCAGAAGCTTTCCTACAACATTGGCTAAAGGGCCACAGGTAAGTGGTACAAAAAGCTCCCAGCAGCTTTTTATGGAGGATGACCAGTAACGTGTACAACAAAAAGAGTAGATTGTAATAATTTTAAAAAAAACCCACACTGAACGATTCAAATTTGAGAACATAATTAGCTTTCAATTATTTCAAAGCATCTCCGCTTCTGCAACAGCCCCCTGCCATCACAACACTTCCCCAGAAAAGCATCAGCATTCAAACCTACCGCAAAGTTACCTACACTACATAAAAGCAGCTGCCAAAATAGCGGCCCCTTCACTGCTGTGCTGCAGCCTGGACCAGATGCGTATCTCAGCATCATCAGCTTTTCTCATACCTTCCCTTCTCACCTTTGCCAGCTTGTGTTGTGCTCCAGCTCGTGCTGTGCTCCAGGTCTGTATGAGGACATCAGGTCAGGGCTTCATTGCAGAAGGCAAGAGTTACTCACATGAAAGCAGCAAAATGCTAGAATGAGCAGCAGAAAAAGGAGGCACTAAACAGCAGAACATTTGGCTGGACAACAGCCCAGGCTATTACTCTTTGAACTGGACATACTGCAGGGAAGGTGGTTTGGAGGTAATGCAGGACATGTTATCCTGCAGCTGGTCAGAGGAAGAGGAAATCATTGGTTTAATCAGTTTTCCTGACACTTCAGTGATCTCATCTGTGCACCACTGAGTGCTTGTTTCATGTCTGCCACAGCCCAAGCAGGAAAAACGAGGAGGTGGCTGTGGGGAAGGAGCAGCCAACCTGGGATTGACACTGTTCATGGCTGCCTGGCAGGAGAAAGTCAATCTGGCAACTTCACTGCTAAGGCTGGGAAGGTTTCCTTCAGGAGCTGAGGTCAGGAGAAAGTCCTCCAAAGGAAGAAAAAAAAATTAAGAAACTCAATAGATTCTTATCTGCAAAGAGACATTATTTATAGCTCAATGCACAGTTAAAATAGAATGAATAAGCGTGTTCTGCCATGAAAGCAAATTGCTTTGAGGTTATATAAACCAGGGGAATAGTTGAGCACGTCTCCAAAGGACAGCAGATGAGGCATTTTCAAGCTACCAGTCATCTAGCAGCACGTATGTCACCAGAATAGCACACGATGGGGGATCGTAGCTGTGTCCCTTGGATTTCAGACAGCTACGCAAGCCACCAAAGAGTGTCATTGCCAAGAGAGGCTCATAGGCAGAAGATATTTTAATTGACTAACTAGCAGGGCTGGGAAAAGTAATTCAGTATGTTTGGGATGAGCAATTGCGGCATGCTACTGAGCAGCAAAGAGGAATATGAAGGCTCCAAGGAAGATCCTTTGATCCCTGGACAGCCGCATTGGAGAGCAATGAGGGATAAGCATTCCGGATGCAACTGCAGTACGGAGGTTATGGCAAGGCTGTCTGGGGAGACAGGTTGCAGTCTCCCATGAAGCACAGGGATCATCTCGTCACAGTGAGCTGCCAAGACTCATTAATTTATTATAGGAACATGCCTTCATTGCTCACTCCCCTCAGTTCTGTTTCGTAAGATTGACAGAGATGTCTATAGATCACAAAGTGTTCTTGACAAGAGGATAATTAACCTTCGATGTTTACATCTCCCCCCTCTTGGTAAGTAACACACCAAGCTGGTGTCTTTTTCGGGAGGACTGGCTCTAAAGGAGTGATAGTTTCCTTTTGTGCTCTTGATCAGAGGTCAGGAGAACTGGAATAACAAGTTCTCTGAGCTGTATCTGGAGCAGTAGGTAACTGAGGAAAAATTTCCTTGAGTAAATGGCCAAAGCCTTGGACTCAGGGCCTCCGGACCAGCCCCAGGTCTGTGAATGAGATCCCCATCAGCCTGTAGCTCCACAGCCGTTTGGGCCAAGATCTGGGACCTGCTTCATGCAAGCTCAGGACAGGGTGGGCTGAGATTCTGCCCAGCTTGAGGGAGCTAGAGGTGCAGAAGTTTATACACAGATAATGACACATATGAGAGAGAAATTACTCTAAAGTGGTTTTTAAGTTAGATAAACATTTCAAGAGTGTCTCTCCCTACACAAACTCCATATGGGAGGAAGCAACCAGGAATACAAAGCACCTGTTCCTGGAGGTGCCAGTCCATCACTTCCACAGTAACCTGGAGGCATTGCTCTGCCTATTAGCTGCCCCAAGAAACATGAATGTGTCACATCCGCAGACAAAACTTTCTTTCCATGTGGAACCATGGGATGAGGCAATGTAGGAATTAGTAAAGCATCAAACAAAAACACACTCCCGGATCTCACCTTATCAGCCAACAAATTAGCAAAAATTCATATGAGAGACAATGTTTGGAAAAGACAAATGAAGGTTGTTGCTTTCATTTATGGGAAGAAAACTAGGAACCTCTGGGATTTGGGATAAATGATGGTTTGTTTTTTAAGCAAGATCTTGTAAATAAAGCAGCAACAAGGGATTTTCTTTCTGAGGGCTACGGTGCAATAGGCTAAGAATGAAAATCCACTGCACTCCCTGGTGGGAAAGAGAGAGAACAGGGCGAGAGACAGGATGCATCATGGTGCTATAACTTAACCACTTGATGCATCATGGTTGAACACTTGGCTGGAATAGGAGGAACCGGATGTAAAGAGTTTCTACAGCTGAAGGACTATTAGCATCATAACACTGAACACTTCTTCCTCCAGTATTAACATCAAAAGAAGTGGCAACAATTTCATTTATTCTGCAGAGTTGAGCTTTAACGAGACCACTGGCTGATTCTTTGCAGCTGGACATGGATGAAGCACCATTGGTGCTGACAGAAAGGAGCATGCTACTGAATTACAGGATTTTGCTGTCGCAGAGACTGAGGTAGAGAGCAGGACCTCTACCATCTCTAAACTATTGCACTAGCAAAATAATACCATTATTTACTTAATATGTTTAGTACATGTATGACAGCTGCTATGTTGTATGCGATCATATGGCCCCTACATCCCCTGGCTTGGGCACTGTGCCCTGTTTGCAATCTGACAAAAATCCTTGTCTCGGGAGAGCTGAATGCACTGAGAGCTGCAAAGGTTTTGTCTGTCTCCTTTTCCGGTCTTGAAACAGGTTATGCTGCACTTTCCTGGTTTGTGTGTGCTTGCATAGCAAAGAAATATTTCTGCCACTTGTCTTGTATTTTGCATCTTTCTGCCATCCTTCTCTTCATACATTTGAAAGCAGCCTGTGGAGAATAGCAATATTAGAAAGCTAGCGTTAAACCACTGCCAGATAAAATATCAACAGAAGGTATATGCATCACTTACGTCCAATCATACGCTGCCTGCTCAGCATTCGGCTGACAATATTTGGGATGCTGCCACCAGCAGCAATGGGAGTTCAGGCTGCCTCTTGGTTTGACTTCCTTCTTAGTCACTGGGTTGACTGCTGTTCCCGAGTCCCTGGGTGTCCCACATTCTCTGAAGAAGGGAAAGTCTGCCATTAGAGACTCAGTAGGACAATTTTCCCAAAGGGGAATGGATGCTGGGAAAGTAAATAAAGCTCCCAAATGATACAAGTGAAGGAGAGTTCATCTGAGTTAACCACTGACAATGAAGTCATTTTACTGTCTCTGACTATTATAATCGTATCAGTCAACAAACCTAGGCCATCCGAATATGCTGCACCATTTGGATTTCCACTCTGGCTATTTTCTTCAGCTCTTTTCTTTTCTCTGCTAAATCTTCACAATTTCCCCCCAAGCAGAAACAGCAAGTGGAGAGAGAGAAAAGGAGGATAAACTGGAAAAGCACAGGGAAAGGGCCAGGGGACTGTCGCTCGGAAAGCATGTTCTTTCCATCGGACTGACACATTACAGGCACAGATCCCACATTCATTGGTGTAAGTGAAACCATCTGTGCCTCAGATCTGCTCCGGCGCTTGGCCAGGGGGCCATCACTGGCCATCCTCAGCGATGCCCCTGGGGCATGTGCTACAGCTAAGCCTTGAAGAGAACAGAGAAAAAAAAAGAGTTTAAAGCAATAAATTTCCAAACATTCCTCATTCTTCGTGGGCTTTGAATGAAATTAATATTTTGCTTCTCTGAATGAAAAATAGGCAGGAAGCAACACACTATGTGAACGCTTTTTGTTTGCAAATTCACAGTATGTTTAAACTTATAGGGCTGCACCTCAGCTGGTGAAAATCTGGAAAACCCTCCTAGGCTGAATGGATGTCTGCCAGCTGGAGACAGGGTCCCTTCCGCTGCTATCTGATTTTTTCATATCTACTGGTTGATCAGCAGAGAGCACGCACCAGAGCCCAGAGCGTGGCAAAGAATTGAATAAAATTGTCCCAAACATTAAATTACAACAAGAGAATGAACATTTCAGAGTGTGAACATAGTGAACGATGAACGGGTGAATACCAGGATTATATTTCTTTAAATATAGAAGTCTGAGGAATTTTTTTCAGTTCCCAAGCGATTTTCTTTGCTAAAAGAAAAAAAAAAAAAGCTGGTTAAATAGACCTGTGTGACTGATACAATGAGTTTGTATAATCATTTCTGGATTTCTTTTTTTTTAAGGAATATATAGTTATAAAAGTGGTTAAAAAAATCATTTAAATATTACGCTGGAAGGAGAACAGGTTTTAAAATCAGTGGGATGAGCCTTGTCATGCTCAAGCACCTCTCAAGAGAGTGACAGAGCCTCTAGGTCCATCCACATGTCTCTCTAGCAAATGTGAAGAAAAGTTAATACGAGGCAAATTATCAACAGACATAATTTTGAAAGGTATAGATTTTTTTGTAAAGTGTTTGAACGAAGTTTAGATAAAGACAACTCTCAGGGAAAAGTTGTGGGGTTGGTTGTTTTTTTTTTCATGTCACAGACGGGTGAGTGCTGATAAATGGCAAAAAAAAAATCTTTCGGCTCAATATGAAAAGACTAAGTATTGTTTTCTAAATCCCACTTATAAATCAAGAATTAAATGATTCATCTCGTTCTTCCTTCTGTTTGCATTGTAAGAAAAATGACTGTAGACTCAGAAAACATTGATAAGGCTATAAAGATAATTTAGACAAACAAGGAAGGAAAGAAGACGTTTATATTTTTAAAATATTGCCTCTGTGATATGTACCGGTGCATTTACAAGTCACAAATCCTGAGGCTGGACCGTCATCCGTGTGAAACACGTTGAAAGTCGTCAGCCCCTGGCGTGGCTGAGGAGCTCGGTCCCTGCTCTCCAGAGCCCGAGGGCTGCAGCAGCAGCTGCTCGGCAGCGAGCGGAGCTGGACCAGCTGCGTTTCGGCAGTAAAGTTTAGATGCCCGATGTTGCAGCCATAGCAGGCACTGGAAAGTCAGTTTTTTCTTCACTGCATCCTTGCCTGAGGGCATAAGGCTGCACCTGCAACTGTCTCTGTTCACAGCAAGAGCGCAAAAATAAAACTCCATTGAAGCAGGACTAAATCCACGCTTGCATCTGATCCCTTTAGTGCCAAGTTAAAAACCAGGCTTTCCCAGCATGACAGTTGAACGGTTTTTCAGAGTAACCTGGCCGTTTTGAAGCTGCTTGGGCTTTTGCCCAAGGTGAGTAAGAGAGTCAGCCTCGGGGCTGTGCAGCGTTATGCACCGGAGCAGGGATAGAGCAGCAGGCTGAGCAGCACCAAGGCGTCTGTCACCCTCACACTGGAGACGGTTACTGAATGTATTTGCAGTCTGGCAAACAGCGAGCTCAGGAGATGATCTCTTCTTGTTCCCCAGCAGAGAAATCTTTATCTATCCGTCTATCCAGACATTCCTCTATCTATAGCCGAGCAGGCACCCAGCTCAGTCACCCATATCTTATAAACCACCTTTTGAGTCTCTTAGTGACACTTTAAACCTGCTATTGTTCTACCTCTCTCCTAAGCCACAAAAATTCAATGCTTCCTCTTGAATGTGCTCATCTTTTCCCAACCATCATGGAATCACAGAATTGTCAGAGTTGGAAGGGATCTCTAGTCCATCTAGTCCAACTCCCCTGCCAAAGCAGGGCTGCCTAGAGCACATTACTCAGGACTGCATCCAGGCAGGTCCTGAAGATCTCCAGAGAAGGGGACTCCACAACCTCCCTGTGCAGCCTGTTCCAGTGCTCTGTCACCCTCACGGTAAAGAAGTTTTTCCTCATATTTGAAGGGAACATCCTATGTTCCAGCTTGTGCCCGTTGCCCCTCGTCCTGTCACTGGGAACCACTGAAAAGAGTCCGGCTCCATTCTCCTTCAACCCACCCTTTAGATACTTATAAACTTCCTCATCGTCACAAAGCACAAATAAATTATCTAATTAACACACACTCAGTAAGTAACCCTGAAACAGTTGAAAAGCAACTCAGAGGCACAGAAAACAGCTCCGTCCCTGAGAAGGCGGCTGTCCTACTTTTATAGAGCTGTATTGCTTCATAAAACACCCCCTGAGCCTGGGGGATATTTAAACGCCAATGTCAGGCTTTTCCAATTTTCTGGCCCAGTTTTAGTGATTTATTCCATTATGTACTTTTACATGAAACCTACTGGCAAATACTGCATGGAAACGTCTGTCTAACGGCCACTTTGGCTTCTTTCCTTGATTGCTCCTACTTAATCTCAACTTTGTGCCCCCCCTGACTTCAAGTTTGCCTTCAGTGTCATCAGACAACGAGCTCCACAGAGGAGGCTCTGGCATGGCTGTGCCTATCTAATGCCATTCAGTTGGATCCTGACAGCTTTACTGCAAAGGCTTGCAAAAGCCAGCGTTCAGAGCTAAGTCCAAGTGAAAGTCTGCCAAAGTCCACAAAAAAAAAAAAAAAAAATTATTCACATCTTATCCCTGAGGATAACCAAGTAACATTTAAACAAGACTAAAGCAGCATGTTCTACAAAAACACCTTAACAGAAAATGGCAAAAAGGTTATATAAACCAAAGGAACGTTTACATTAGGACACAGACCCAGGAAAATTACAATAAGCCATTGTTAGTTACAAATCGTCTTGAAAAGTACATGCCAGCCATGGACACTAATGGCACGGAGGTACTACGGCCTCGTTCCCTGGTACAATACCCACAGTATCTCCAAGTCAGCAACATTTGCCTTCAGCCTATTCTTCTAGCCCGACAATTCAAAGAGTGACTTTCCAAACCGATCCAAATAATTGTGTTATTCTCTGGTAAACTACAATGGGACATTGAATCAGGGAGGGGCTAGCTGTAGTCCAGAAGAAATCCTTTAACCCTGAAATATTGGACTTGCAATAGCTTTGGTGACCTGGTGTGGAGCTAGTGGTAGTGGTTGTAGCCTATGTGTCCAACAGATGTTGCCCCTGGCCCCCCTACCTCCCTGCCATATGAATACCAAAGTGACAGCAAATGTATCACCAGGTCCCGAGCTCTTTGGCCTCAAAAAAGTAGGCAAAACATGACTATCAGGCAGAGCTGCTTTCCTATGACTTGTTATATATTTGGTTAAGACTGGTGACAAGAGAACCTCTGCATCCTTTTCCTTTCCAAATGGCTTTAGAAGGCAGGCAGCTGCAGTGATATATCAGGGCTGTCCCCCAAACCCAGGGGTGACTTCTGCCCACCAGTCCTGGAGATATTCTGTTGCATTAATAAACCAAGATATTTCATGAGCGGACACTTCCACTGCCTGTGACCCTGAAGGGAGCTCGACATTGCCTCCTGTAGGTTATATCCTATAACAGCACTTGACACTGAGGTCAAATTCAGTGGAAACAGACTGGGATCACTTTTCCTGACAGCAGCTGCTGCCTCTTCTTCCATGAGACATGCTGCACATGCAGTGGGACCAGGACACCTCTTGACTAGGGAGCCAGTGTCCCTTTCTAGCCCACAGCAAGAAAATACTCTTCTTGAGAGCAAACCACCACCCACATCCTCTACATTGCCTTGTGGAGGAGGTCGACCATACCCTGGAGGTGAATGTCTCCTTGTGCTGACTATAAATATGGAGTCTGTGTTCAGTTCATACAAATATAGTAATGGTTAGATGAGAGTAATACTGACAAGGAGACTCCGAGGAGTAAGGAAGTGTCTGGGAGCTCCAAGAGGAGGCCAGGCCCTCATCAGAGCAGGGATAGCACTGACACGTGGCAGGAAAAGATTTACCCACATTGTTTGGTAGAGCAGAATATCAATAGGAAAATACATACGCACCACTACAAGTACCGTGTCAGGGAGAAGGGGCAAAAGGGATGAGACAGAGAAATGTTGCCAAGTGAGTTTATTGAACAAGTGTTTCAGGAGCTAAGGAAACAAGGAAAACTGAAGGAAAGTTGCTGAGGAATATCAGCCCATGGGAAGTCACATGCAAGGGAGCTTGTCTTCCTGGACTGGACTCCAGCACAGACTTAGCATTCAGTCATACTCATGAGGTTGAGAGTCCTATTGCTTTCCCTGGTGAGAAAAGGAGAGAGAAGGATTAGACACAGAGCACATTCAGTGCTGAAGCCCCGTTCCTCACTTCACTGGCCCAAGTGTGCTAGGTTAGTGCTGATTGGAGAAAAAGAACAGTTTCAAAAGCCCAAATACTCCCTTTCATTATTATCTTAACAGTATTAAGGAAAGGTGAAATGTTTCACACATTTGATACAATCCAATTCGTTTGGTGAAGTACTTTCCACATGCCTTGATGGGCTTGTTGGACAGATTACGTAAAAATGAGTAAAATATCTTGGAAGTTAACAGAGGCCATGTACAGATCACAGAAACGGGCCCTTCGCATTTTCCCTTAAAATGCAAAAAAAAACCCCATCTCCTCGCACAAGTCATGGTGCACCAGAAATGTCCAGTATATGCCCATAAGCAGTCAAAAAACCATTATGAAAACAGCCCTGCATTCACAGTAGGTACAGGAATTGATCATGAAAGGAAGGGGTTTACTCTGGTACGTACAGGTAGGCATTGCAGAAAACACATCTGTTGCCGTATGTTTTGCCATCAGAGCCACAGTGGGGCAAATATTCCATGGTGCAGATAGGAGAGACTTCTTGGAAGCTCTTGCAGTGCTCCTGCACACAGAAGATAGACATGAGTCTCCCTGCCTGAGCACAAACCATGGCCACCCCAGCATAAGGAATGACACCTCACTGAGAAACGAAACTGTGATAACAACATCATAAATAACCAACTCAAAGTTTCCTTCTGGTGGCAGATGTGATCTTGCACTGTTTCTGCTTGCTGCCACATCCTTTCCTGCACTGTTACAGAGCAGTGGGATGGATGTTGGCTGTTTTATGACCAGTGTGAAATTCCCAAGGGATCTCCTCAGGTCTGCACAACGCCACTCCCCCAGTTTGTAACCCAGAGCAGAGGACAGTCCCCCATGAGTGTAACAGACATTGGACCTCAATCTTTGTTCCCACCCTTTCTCACTTACTTTTGTAATGTCCTCTTCACAGCGTCCGTTCTTTCTCTTGCCAAGATTGGTCCGATGCTCCCTGGAGGATGGAGAAACCATTGTTAGCCACAACCTTCCCTTTTACAACTGCAGTGCAAGAACAAACCTCTCTCCCACATAGTGCACAGGAGATTTTTGGATAAACAAGCTGAGCATTGCCTGCACAGCACTAACAAGAACTTGCCCTTCGGGACAAGGCACATGTCTTTTGGAATAACGCTCCCCCCAGTTTATGCATCCCACTTTGTGGGGCTCTGGGGTTGAATGCCCACGTCGAACACCAACCAGGTCAAACAGGAAAATGGAGGTAGACAGACAGGACCCACCCAGGACAGGGTTTCAGAGAGAGCCCTTGCGTATTACTTGGCACTCACGGATCAAACCACCACTGCTGCGAACCCCCCCAGCAGAAGGACAAGTACTTACAGGTTGTGGGCACACAGTGTGCACTCGCTGGCGTAAGTGACACCATCGGTACCGCAGACGGGATCGTAGATCATCGTGCAGGCCATCAGCTCTTTGCCGTCCTTCAGCGTGGAAGTTGGGTACTGGCTGCAGTCGAGCTGGAGAACAAAGATGGCAAAAGCTCCAGCACAGGCTCTGCTCTGTGCAAGGGCACCCAGACACAACCCCCCCTGCTTATGCCTCTGCCTTTTAGGATCTGCCACAGGACGACTTATGGTTATATATTAACTCATTCTTCATGGAAAACTTAGCAATTTCCTCTCATAGCCTTCTGCTGGAGAAGACTGAATCAAGGCTCGAAGGTAGACATCACTCATTCAACTTCCTATTTATCATGATGCCCCTATACCTTGCTGAACCTACCAGGATATTACCAAACGCAGCTCAAAAATAATCTGCAAATCAAAATGGCATGATTTATGCACTTCCTGCAAGAGAGCCGACTGTGACCAAGGAGTTTTTCACAGCCCGTAAGAATGGAGGGGAGATGTGCTGACAGGCCTTTTGTTGCAACGGGATGGCTCCGAGTGTTGAAATCTGCCAGCAGGACTGACAGCAGTTGAGACTGATTTATGCTGGTTGAAGAACTGGCCTTGTGTTTTAGCACTCCCAGTTTCTCCAGTGCGAGGTCTTCCTCCCTGATTTATGTATCTCACCCGGTGTGAGCACAGAGCGTACTCAGGAAACAAAGGAATGACATTTCATAGTTTGCTTGTATAGAAATGAAATATCTGACTCGGGATGTTGACTCTTTCAAACACATGCTAATGAGATGGCTTTGTTCTTCTATTCCCCAGTGAGAGTAAATAGTTTAGAGCTGGCCAAATATAGTTAATCTGGTATTTTTACAAGATTCATTGTTGGTATACATTAGATTACATTGCATTTACTAAAAAAAAAAGAAAGAGAGAGGGGTTTGAATTCTCTGGTACATTAGGTATCAGCATTCAAAACACAGGCAATTTTCTAATCTTTGCAGAGCACCCTTTTGTAAAATGCAAACATCCAGAAGGCACCGGATACCCTGGGTCCTCTGTGTCCCCTTCCCCTGTTGCCAAAACAGTCTGCTCGGTTCCTGTGGCAGCTATGATAGACTGCTGTGGGAAAGGGATTGCTTCTTGTAAAGCCTTAAATCATTTATGCTACCTGTCTCATAACTCATTCCGCACCTGTCCTCTCCTCCGTCTTTTCCTGACTGCGTGCAGGAAGCACACAACACTCCTGCTGCCGGGAGGGTGATATTCACCCGCAGAAGGAAGGACAGCACAAGCTGTGACCCTCGGGGGAGGCTACACCACCAAACCCCACCAGTGTTTATTCAAGTTATGCAATCAGCACCACTCAAGCTCTTATTTTTCTCTAGGTTTCACTTACTTGGGGAACGTCTATGCACCTTCCATCGTGCTTCTTGGCAACACTGGTTCCAAATTCGCTGGAAGAGAAAGCAGGGTTAAAACTGCTCCACAAGTAACTCTGTTGGGCACTCAGGGGGTGACCTCCAGGGCTTACATGTTATGGGCACACAGCGCACAGTCGTTGCTGTAGGTGACGCCGTCTGTTCCACAGATCTCGCGCAGGATGAAGGGACAGGCTGCGACGGCTTCGCCGGTTTTGGTGTTGCTCAGGTATGCGCTGCAGTCAACCTGGGGAGATAAAACAACAGTGCTGGGTCAGCTGCTGGGGGATGGAGATGCCTCATCTGCAGTCTGTCCACCCTGATGCTCCAGATTGTAAAGGCTTCTGCCAGAGGAAAATCAGAGGGGTTTTAAGTTTAGTCTTCCATTAGAAATGAATTAAGTAATTGTAGTCGGGTTTGGTGTTGTCTGCTAATAGAGGGAAGAAAGGAACAGCTGGCCAAAAGGTAATTTCCCCAGAGCAGTAGATATGCAAGTTTTAAAACAAGCATTTAACTCAAGGAATCTGATTTAAAGTGTTTGACATTAAGTCCAGCTTGACATAGTTAACTAAATCTGAGATTTTGTTTCAGCTTTTTCAGAACAGCAAGAACTGTTTCAGCAGGTTCCATTGCAAAAATATTTACAATATATAAAACCTAGCAGTTTAAATATTTGAGGATAAATAGACAAACACATACTGGAAGTCAGTCTACCCTAGCTAAGCACCACTGACACTCCACTGTCATTTTGCACAGTTTCCCCAGTGCAGTGTCTCTTATTACCTGTATTTTCCACATGGTCCAAGAGGAAATTAAAGCAAAGCTGGCATTTTAACAGTGTGTCTCTACTATAGAAAATATATTGCAGTCCCTCAGGACACATGAAGTTATTTTTGGTGCTGTAGAGCTGCTCTGCATAAGCAGAATAAATGCGTTGAGATATTATCAGCACGTATTGTTACTGTGCAGGATAATAAAGCTATTTTTGTAGGCATATCTGGGACCAGATTTTTCCTGGCTGACCAGAGCACAAGGATTTTTTAACCTGCCTGTCTACTGCAATGGAAATCCTTGCACTGAATGAATACACGGACATCTAACACAGCCTTCTTTCTTCCTCTCCTACTGTGCTAAAATGGGCTGCGTGGTTCTTGGGCTGCCTCTGATAATTTCTGTTCAGAGATCTGCAGCGCTGGGACATTTTGTTTCTGAAGTCCCAGCCTGTCCCCATTCTCTCTTGCCCTCACATAGAGCACACTGGCAGCAGCTACCGTGAGCAGCAAGGGAGAACCACAGCAGGAGCCCCGTGCATCACCCCCCCGTGCACCCCAGAGCATGGCGGGTGCGCTGAGCCCAGCCAAGTGCTTCCCGGAGGCTGGAGAGGGAGTAGGTGGTGGTTATTTTATATCTACTTACATTTTCAACAGTACTTTCCCCCTTGCATCTTCCCTCGTGGCTTTTCTTAACTTGAGTCCCATGTTCTCTGGAAGGGAGAGGCTGGCATTAGCGTGCCCACCAGCTAAGCCTTGTGATCCCCAGGAGCCACAGAAAGCAAACCAAACTCATAGCCAATATATATGATAAAGGAGGCATCCGATTGCCTAATGAACCAGCTTCTCCTGGTCATTAGCAAGCATAATCCTAAACAGACCTATCAGGTCTCCTCACTGTGTGCCATGCAGCAGCCCCATCCACACTTTCTTCTGCCCAAATACCACAGCCCCTCGTGGCGTGCTCAGATTGAGAGCTGGTTCTTCCACAGCTCCCCCCGGAGCACAAACAGAGCATCAGGGAATGAAATGAGGGTGACAGGGGCTTTAGACGGTTGAAAGAGAAACAGAAAGAGAAATGTAGATATCTTGGTATCAAAAGAAAACCCATCTGGAGGGCTAACTGTGGCTAGTCACCCCAAAAGAGAGTCCTTTGCAGCGTACTTACGCGTTATGGGCACAGATGCCACATTCGTTGTCATAAGTAAATCCGTCTGTGCCGCAGACTGGGAGCAGGATCCTTGGACAGCGTACCTGGGCTTTCCCACCCTTAATCATTCTTGATGGGTATTGACTGCAATTGATCTACAAAGAGCAAGAGTGTCAAACCTAGGGAAGTCCTTGCTCTCCGAGAAAAACCCCAACATAACCCCCTGCCACATCTTTTACGCTGGGATGCTGAGACAACACTAGTGCTACGTCTCAGTTCTCTCAAAACCAGGCTGAGTCCATTCTCCATGGATCCTCTCACGCACAGAGGGAGCTGCACAGCACTGCACAGTTTGCGAGATGTCAAATCACTAGGGTAAGTAGCTCAGTCAACCCCGAATACAAAGTATGCCAAAAAAAGAAAAAAAAAAAAAAGAAAAACATATTTCCCTTTTCATTCTACAGTATAGATATAAGTGAAACACCAAAATAGTGAAGGAACGTGGACTTTGCTGACAATGTCTTTGAAGAGCATCCTTAAAGGAAGATCTAATACCCAACTGACTAGCTTCCACATTTTTGTGTTGGCATGTCCTGGATACCAGCTCTGGGACTTCTCGGCTGATACTCTCAGACCAAAACTTCTGGTGTGGTCCTTATACCAGAATATATCCCCACCCCAAAGGCTTCTGTAGGTATGACTTTGTAATGAAAACTCTGTGCTTAGCTCCCGTGCAGCCCTTCTGCCAGGGCTGTGCAGGCAAGGAGGCCCAGAGGACACCTGCCTCAGGACGGGTGGGATTTGTAGGCATCCTCAACACAAAGGGCTGACAAAACTTAACAGACGTGTGGAGAAAGCCAGGCTTCAGGCCAGCTCACTTTCAGAGAAGATGTAGCCTCAGGGAACTTCTCAGTTGATACAGCTAAGAGGAGAAATACGCCTTATATTGCATACTTACCTCAGAAGTCTCCTGTCTGCACTTTCCATTATGCTTTTTGCTAACATGGGTCCTGTGTTCTCTGGAAAAGGGAAATAATAAAGTTGAGGAACTAAATGCTTAACTTCTTGGTCAGTCACATGCAAAATGAAGCAAACCATAGCTTCAGACTGTAAGAATATATCAGAATAGCCACATTAGTTTACTCATTAATAAGTTCATCACATATTCTCATAACATGCAATTTAAAGCAATATTCTGAATTATTCCTTCCTCTGCTCAGTCACTGCCCAGCCCACAGACTAATTCAAGGAGCTGCCATCTGACTCTTCAAGGCTTCCCCTCATGAGCACAAAGAAGGTATCAGAAGGAAACTCAAGGTAAATCCAAAACCAATCCAGTCTCTAAGAGACTTGAAGAAACAGGGATAAGCAGAAATGCAGAAGGACGGTTCTCAGGGCTGCAAAGCATTGCTGGATACTTAGAAGGCGTGCTCTACCTATGGCACTTACCCATTGTGGGCACAGATCCCACATTCGTTATCATATGTATTGCCGTCTGTGCCGCAAACCGGATTCAGGATCCTTGGACAGGATACTAACACTTTGCCGTCTTCAGTGGTTGTTGTTGGGTACCTATTGCAGTCAAGCTGTCAAAATAAGGAGAATTAGCTCTGGTGGAGCCCATGCTATGCAAGAGAAGTTGATGCAAAACCTTTTCACTCTGTATCCCAGCCACCATTGTTTCTGCAACAGGACAAAGCCCTGATAAGCTGAAGCTAAATCTTCAATCAGAAATTAGCTTTCTGAATATTATCCCAGTTCTCTAGGAGTCAAGGAAAAGAACTATCTTGGAGAAGGGGTCCTTCGGGCAGAAGAACATATACAAAATTTTGAGCCTATTCTCATTTAAAAAAAAAAAAAAAAAAAGTCTTGAATTTAGTGGGAAACATTTTTCACCAGCTGGAAATCTGACTAATACTGTTTTGGCTTGTGTTGGTTTCCTCCCCACTTCTCCAGCTCTGTGTTTACTTATTACTTCAGATTCCCTGTAGTTAAGCACAGGGTTTGAAAGGGTAGAGAAAAAATGGTTGTCTATCAGTTGGAGAATACATACTAGAATTTTGGTGCTGAAATATAGAAGCTTCTCTTCCTGAGGCACCAGATTGTTGGCGCTGTACAATAATACAGTAAACTATCCTCTAGAAATATGCATGCCTAGTTCTTTTATGGGTCTCGCTACGTCTGTGAAAGCAATCAGCACGGGAGTTTTGAGTCCTTGATACAAAGGGTGGGAATGCTTGTGGATCTCCCGAGAGAAAACTGCCAACCAGCACAACACTTTGGCAAGTGAAATCTTGGGCATCCCATTGGGCACAACAGCCAGCTTAGTACATAGGGAAGCGAGTTCTGCAGCTCCTCGTTTCATATCCACCTCCTTTCTCCTTTGTAGGTTTGGTGTGGTTTGCATGGGGTGATCCCCTCTTTGGAGCAGGGAGGATGAAAAATCCACCCTCATTGTGCAGAAAGGCAAAGCATGGACTGGGACCCTCGTAAGCATGGTCATACAGTCCTCTTGCAGTTTCCTAAGGAAATTTGTGGGGTTCTCGGGATTCTCTCTATTGACAGCCCTAAGAGATGGATTTCTGACTTCTACTGCACTTACAGTGACGATCTTCCTGCATTCTCCATCATGTATTTTGCTGACATTGGTGTGATGTTCTCTGAAAGAAAGAAATGCTTTGGTTAGGAAGCCTTGAGAATAACTTTTCCCATTACAGACTAGGCACTGGGACAAGAAAGCAAGTCCCACCCACTTTGTGGGACACTACAACTGCTTGACCTGTCTGAACGCACCCCACAGATGGTAGCAGCAAATGCACAGTATTTCCATAACACGTGGTAATTGAGTGTTAGGAGTAATTAGGTGTTACAAGTAACACTTTGATCTGTTCGTGGCTCTGCTCTGGGTTGTCCTCTGGTTCTTTTGTGATTGCCCTCACAAGTGCAGACAGAAAATGGGGAAGAAAACTTGGGTTGGCTGGAGAATTACAAGCAGCCAGCTCCAAAGTGACCTACAGAGACATCTGACCTAAGAAAGATGTTTTACAGAAGTGCTTCTGAGAACCTTAACTATCACTAACTATCCAGAAGGATGTTCTGTGCACAAGACTTACACATTATAGGCACAGATCCCGCATTCGTTGTCATAAGTGAAGCTATCTGAGCCGCAGACTGGTTTCAATATCCTTGGGCAGGCTAATATGACGTGACCATCTATTTCAGCTCTTCGGTACATGCTGCAATCGATCTGTAAAAATAGCAGGAATAGAAAAAAAAAAAACAACTAAACAAAACATTTTAGATATAAAGATATAACACTCCTACGTAGTCTGCTTACTGTCCCTCAGCCTTTGGGGACAAACCCAGCATCAAACTAATCCCACTATCAAAAGTGGAAGCCAGAGTCAATTCTGTAGGAATTCTCTCCTGCTGAAAAAAATAGCATAACAAGAAGGATTGTGGTTTGGATTTTGTGAAGTCCTTCACAAAATCCTGTTGGAGCTACCCAGGTGGTGAGATCCAACCTTCAGCCAATGTGACTTTTTCATTTTATTCCAAATTACAGAGGCTAGATTTGAATTAAAAAGCACAGAGACGTGGTACCAGATAGCCTATAAAAAACTCTCTCATCTTTTAGTTATCATCAGATTTTAATTCCCTTTGTGCTGTGCACATTCCATTTTCTTCTTGTGTAGTGTTTGAACTGTCCCCTTTTACAAACAGCTGAAGTCTTCCATAGACTTTGTCTTACCACAATAGATTTTGGATCGCATTCTCCATCATGTGCCTTCTCCACACTGGACCTGTGTTCCCTAGAAGAAAACAGACCCATGTCAGTGATCGCAGAGAGCGGCATCACCTCAAGGCTGGCAGTGTTGGCACCCAGCTGCTAACTCACATGCTCCTCTGCCCAGTCCACCTTTGGGGGATGAAGCTGCCACCCTTTCCTGGAGCCCCTTACCCTGCAGCTTCCGCTGGGTTTCCAGCGATGCTCACCTGTTGTGGAGGCAGATCCCACACTCATTGCTGTACGTGTTGCCGTCAGTGCCACAGACTGGCTTCAGGTTCCTTGGGCAAGCTACCCAGGCCGACCCATCCTTGCCAATGCCGCTGGAATACAGGCTGCAATCAACCTGTGAAAGCAGCAGAGGATCAGACCCAACATTGGCTCCATCATGGGAAGAAACCCCCATGCATCCTCCCGCCACCACAGCCACAGTGCCTGCAGCTCCTGCCAGGAGGTAAATTGGAGGTATTATTTTGAATCTGCTCAGGCAGTCAGGAGGAGTGAATCTTCTCTACACAAGTTTCTGATTATGCTTTCCTGCCGGGGTCCGGGGGAGGCACACCGCAGAGGAAGGATTGCTGTGGGTGAGATGGTGCCTAATGAATGCAGCTGGTAATTGGGAGCCCGACTGTACATCAGAGCCCCTCAGCTCAAAATCTGATCGCTTCAAATTGTGCTGCAGTCTCTGGTGAGTTACAGGAGTCTTGTAACTGCGTGGGAAGAACCTGCAGACAAATCCATCGCGCAGACCCTGCTGTTTTTCTCTCTATGATATAGGTATAGAAAACCCATGCAAGGAACATGCTTCTGCAGGTTTTTTACTGTACAGAAAAAAATACCAGAATAGCATGCTTTGGTGCTTTCAAACATATCGTCTTAAGACAGTATTCCTCATGAGGAGATAACCTACTGCCTTTGGCTTGGAGTAACTAAATTATGTCTAAGAGTTAATATAATAGGATTATAAAATTACTTCTTGCTTTCTTCGTTTTATTTAATGAACTGAAAATATCGTAAAAAATGGGGGATCTTTTACTTTCTCATGACATTGGCAATATCATTCAATCATGCACTGGAAAATATTATTTGAACAGCCAAGCTTTCATTAAATTTAATCCACTTGCTCATCAGGTAATTACATACTGCTTCTACTTTACCAGAAACCTGGAATAGAACTGAATAAATAGATCTGTAGCTCACCTCAACTCCAAAGGCAATACCTGAAAGAAAAAATAGAGACAGAAAAAATAATATCAAACTATTGATATGCAGAGAAGGTATATGCAAATCTTTTCATGAAACTGTTAAATTCAGTAGCTGTTGTTTACTAGTTTATTTGGTTTAGGAAAATATGGAATTTTACATTACAGTAAAGGGTCATAGGATGTATTAAAGGTTACTAAATAAAATTTCATTGCACTTTTGAGGGGAGATAAAACAGGGGAGAGCAGACATATTAATCCATCCCTAAGATGTTACAGGGAAGGGATACAAGTACTTTCAATTTGGTACTCTTAGATTTTAACCTCTTCTAAGAGACTTTATATTTGGCTTTCATAAGTTTGGACATGCGTGTTTAAGGTGACTGTGGACCACTGGCACTGTCCATCTCCAAACACGTCCTTCTCAGTTACCAGGAACAGCACAGTAAACTTACAGAGCAGACCCAGGGGTTAAAGTTTGCATTTATATTGCTCACATGGATAATGATGCCATTTCTAACAGTTCTACTTTTTTACTCCTGCTCCTTCAGCAATTTGCTCCTACAAACCAAGAAGATGAAAACAGTTGCCTGTATGATGTTGGCTGAAACCTCAGTCTTGAAGTCTAATTTTTGGCTACACTCTCTCAGCAAGAATATTTCTCCATGGAATAAGGCTCTCCTCCACATTACAAGACCCAAACACTTTTACTAAAATGAAAATTCAGCTCTGATACAGTTAGATAGATCTCTGCAATATCCCATTAAATACTCACCTAAGGAGCAACAAAGGGCTAGAGCAGCCTTCACGAAAACCCCTGTTGTCTTCATGGCAGAGAGAGGCACCACTCCAGTGCAGCCTGCTAGCTCTCTGTGCGGGAGAGGAAGATTGCAGGGAGGAGCAGGAATATATAGCACACCACGATACCAAGTGGTCCCACCTTATTAGGTCACGTTCCAAGTCTGTCATCAACGTTCAAAGCCAAAAATATATTTACCCAGCTCTAGATGTCTAGCTAATGATTGACACAGGTGCATATGCCAGGAAGGGGCCTTTTGTGTGGCTCGAGGGGAGCGGGGAGCGTGCCAAGACCCCTCTCCTCCCAGATGGATCTGTCCCAACCGTAGGCTGCCCCTTGCATGGCTGTGGCATGTTGCAGGCACACACCTACCCTGCGACTGGCTAAAGGCAATTAGGTCTTTCTCCTCCTCTATAGTTTTCAACTGAGCTGCCAGCTGATAGCCAAAAACCTCAGTATTTAACCTCAGAGAATGATTTTGTACTCTCCACTGCTGTATTTCATCCCAGTTTGAGCCCAGGCAATTTCAGCCCAGAAGGTCACCCTGTGCTCTGCGGGAGAAATCCTGCTCTTCTCCCCTTTTAAAAAACTCAGCAGTGCTCTGCTCCATGTGCCAATTTTTTCTGTATGACAGCAAGGAGCAAAAAAATATTAAGTTTGCTCCTAAAATCCCTCTTTTTTGGCTGTTCACTGGTAACTCCCATGGTACCCTCTGCTCACCCGCTACCACCTTCCCCATGGCCAGTTCCTGACACACCTTGCCAAGCCTAAGTGACACCATCCCACAGGGCAGCAGGCCAAATGCTTTTGGTGTCTGCATAGACTAGATGTACTGTATTTCCTTTATCTAGGAAGTCAGCCAACATTGCAAAGAATGACATTAGCCCACGCATGGTTTCCTTCCTGAAAATTAAATGTATGCATTATCCCTTTATACTTTTTATCTTTAGTTTTCTTCAAATTTCTCCTGAAGGTTTGCCCACTGTTAAGGTAACAGAAGTTGGATTGTCCTGAACACTTTTTTCTCCTTTATTTAAGGAGGTTTTTGGCCATTCTTTGGATTGGTCCCAGTCCCAGTCGTCTCAATTGGCAACCTAAATTCTCCAAATTTCTAACTTTTAATCTTTCAAATTCTGTACTTGGTTATTAAAATCCTTACTTGCAGATCCATTTTTTTTTTTTACATAATTTAAACAGAGTGAGCTCCTGTTGAATCATCCCAGCTTTATTTTCTAAGAGAAGGACATCTCCAACATCTTTCTCACTTGAAAAGCAAATCCACAATACCATGAGTTTGGAGATTACCTAATCGAAAATTCTATTTGTTTTTGTATCCAGGAGCTCTGTTAATATTAGTAGTTTGCAGCATGCATTTGCAAAGCTAAAATCTCCCCAAAAGCCAGCATTTCCAGGTACGTTAATCTCTAGTGACACTAGAGAGAACTCTATTCGTATATCTTGTTTTCATTCCTTCCCCCTGATATCCACCCCCGCTGTCTCTTGCCCTGTCCCTTATCTCGGTTCCACCAAGTGTCAAGGACTCCAGACCTTTGGACCAACGCAGGCCTTGACTACAAGGACCTCTGTTCATCCTGATTACAATATCCATCTCTCAGGGCTTATTCCAGCCAAGACTATCATCAATTAATGCTTCCTGGCAGAAGAAAATATATCTTGACAACTTAATTGCCAGACTCTGTAAAAGCTGTCATGGTCAAGCAAATTCCTGCCAATGTCCACAGAGATGACACCTGAACTTTATCGGAAAGAAGATATTATTTGCAAACCAAATCTGCAGTTAAAATAGATTGACTCGACGTGTTCTGTCAAGATCACAGCAGTTGTCTTCCAACTAAGTTATTAAATTTGGGGAATAGTTTGCAATAGGAGACAGATTAAAGTGAGAGAACAGCAAACACTTGTCAAGGATCTAGAAAAGGAACTGGGATTTAAGAAACATCACCACAGCTATAACACACGCCTGCTGTCCCCCGTGTCAGCCAAGGCACATAGTCCTCAGCTTTGGTCTCCCGCCCTGTGCACAAGGAAGGTCCATGCTGCAACCCTACAAGCGAGCTGTCTGCTTCACAGAGAGCGATTCAGCAAAGCTTTTTCCAGCAGCCATTCGTCCAGCAGGACAGAGTCTTTCAGGACCAGAGCAGAAGGTGCAACACATCTCACCCAGGCTGGACAGGGAGACCTTTGGTTGTCCCCATGTGTTTCCACCCTTGTATTTGTGCAACCCCCACTTGCAGTCATGCTGTGTTGACATCCACTGTTTATTTTCCCTTTGCCGGGAATACCAGGAGAGGGAGGCTCTGCAGAACCCACCTGGCTGAGCAGGCCTGGACAAGGGCACTGTCCTCCTTTCCTTCTGCAGGTTACCTCCAGTCCCAGCTGTCAATCATCTACCACCATTTCTGCAGAATCTCACCACCACAGACCAAGAAAGGAAGCGACCCCTTTGAGACCAGAAGGCAATAATGCCAACTTAACTGTTTTTCAGAAATATAAGTAGAAATTTTCTATGCTTCCCATCCATGAACCAAGTATGCAGTTGTTACTACACCTTTTGGGACCTTCAATGTGAAGGCAAATTGTTAATTCTCACCTAGATTTGTAATTTGCTAGTAGTTGCATTTACATCTTGCTATTTTCAGTGAACAGCTTGAGCAGAGTTTCTCACACCTTCATGCAGGTGAAAGCACTGAAGGTTCTTGTGTTGTAGCCCTGGTGGGAGGGCTGGGCAGCAGGACCTCCTGCAGCAGACTGAAGTGGGGAGATCCCAAAGAAATGACCTAGACAAGAGCTCTCTGCAGCAGGGAGGCCCTCACAGGAAAAGACAGATGTGCTAACAGATGCTAAACAGGGCTAAACAGGAGTCTTAAGAGAGACATAAGCCAATTCACCAGTCCCCAGGATGAAAGCAGATGGGCCATGGAGCAGAAGTTGTGATCATCAAGGCAAATAATGCTGAAGCCCCCAGGTACCCATACGCAGCAGTTGTGTGGTGGGATCGAGCATCCCAGGGATGCAGGGAAGAGACAGGAAAGAGAGCTCTGCAGCAGACCCAGAGGGGCTTCAGTGCACAAATGGCACCAGGCTTTCTGCATCACAACTTGCTCAGTTCTTGAAGAAGCAAACACCCCTGACCTGGAGGATTTCTGTCACTATGTCAGACTGCCAGAGGTGCCCTGGCCACAGCACACCATCTGGCCATGCAGGGACTCTCCCTCCATGGTGGCTGCAAGAGCAGCTGCGAGGTGGTGGGCAGAGCTACCAGGGTCCACACAGGCAGACTGCAGAGGATTGAGAAACACCACGGTGAGCTCAAGGTCTGCTGAGTCCTCTGCCAGGATCAACAGTCCTCACTACATACCAAGAGCAGCACTTGCACACCCTGAAGAATTGCATAAGTACCTGACACCTTTTCTGAAAAAGAGCAAGAGACTCAGGGCCCCTCCAGAGAGTAGTTTAGCTCAAAACCCAACCACCTTGAGAGGCCTGGAGACTGAAGCGGCTGGTTCATAACACCAGTTCTGCAAAACCTCAGAAACTGCTGTGAACCACACGGGGTCTGTGGATCTTGGCAAGAGACACCCTTAATAAAGTGTAATTTACAGCAAACTGAAGACTCCCCAGAGTGCTGGTACCTTTCCAGGTTGGTAGAGGACTGTTTTAGCCTTGTTACTGTATTAGAGGGCAACACAAAGGGTAACCAAGAGCAAACGTAGAAGAAAGGGTAATAAATTCCCAATACTTCTTGACCCTTTGCCACCTTCTCCCCAGGAACCTGATAGAAATAATGGGTGGCATCGCTCACGCAGAGCCTGGCTGCTGCCACTCAGGACAGACATCATCAGCGAGCCCTTGGAGCAATCTGCAGAAGGGGATGGAAAGCAAGAAAGGACGGAGGGGGCAGGCTGCCGAGAGCAGAAAGGAGTTAGCATTGCTGCCTCTGGTAGGGCTCTTAACGAGAGCACAGGCGGTTTCAACAAGTCACTGTCCTACCCCTGCTCAGCAGACAGGTTTGGAACCTATTTAACAATCCCTTATCACCAGCTGCGATTTTTGTGGATGATCATTTCTGCTGGCAGCAGGAGAAACTCAGAAGGTGCTCAAATACTGACAGAAGAGGCTACTAGGGCACCATCTTCATCAGTTCATTGCTTTTGGAGCACAGTTAATGCAGGTTTTATGTGTGATTATTTCAAAACCTAAGTACTTGAAATCACTACAAATCATAATAGCTTTCAAGTGCACTGATTTCCATTTGCAAGAATTTATTTTAAGCCACAAATTGTGCACTGCTTTTATGAAATCATGTAGATGTCCCTGAACATGATTTTAGCCGGAATCAGTGAGCAGACATCATCAGAGAACATTTTTACTGTCTGATATTCATCATTCTCAGGCTGCATAAATAACATTCAAGAATTTACTTGTTTCATCACAGCTCAAGGCAGACAAACCTTGCATCCCCCAGAACAGCCAACCTGGACCAAACTGGCAACTTCCGCCCTGCACGACTCTACTTGGTGAGGGGATTTTCCACGTAGAAATAGACAGTAATAATTTATTTCTGAATCACAGTGTTTGCTCACATTAAAAATCAGCATCAAAAAATATTAACAGCTACTTATGTCAGAGTCTGCTGATAATAAAATGAGATTTTAATATTATCAGCAGAAATAAAACATGATGCATGCGTAAGCATTTTGAGAGTTTAAAAATCAATTCTCATTAACTGCAGTAGAAAAAAAGGATTTGATAACTTAATTGAAAAAAACTACGTCTTTAGTGGGAGTGAAATTAATTAGTATTAGGTAAAATCCTGCCAAAATCTGAACGAAAGTCTCTCCAGCCTTATCTGCGACAGAAAGTGTTTACAGATCAGGTCACAGCTAAAATGGACTCAAACACTGTGTGTTCACTCAAGGTCTTCTGGAAATGTCCTGCAATAAAGTTTATACAAATAAAGAACATATTTGCTTTAAGTAACAGCTATAAAAAAAAGCACGGGAAGTGCGTGCAAACTTCCAGCAGACTTCTGTTAACCCACCATCACAACCTCCTGCTTTGCAAATCCCACCCCATTCTCAGATAACTTGCCCCCAAGGAGCCAGGGGAGCCCTTAGCTCAAAAACATGCCTTCATCTTAAAATAGTTGCAGACTATAAATGAATTGGACTGTCTGTAAATCAGTTACATCTCAAAACAATGATGTTTTTTCCTTAAGTAGCTTAAGCCATGCAACACCATGGAACTTCTCACTTCTCTACCTCCCCCAGCACCAGGATCCTGAACAAAGGATGCCTCCCTGCAGGAGATGCCTCCTGAGATGAGCTCTGCCTGAGCCCTTGTGCCCACAGGGCCTTATCTGGGGAAGGAAGTTCAGGCCAAGGCAGAAGGGTGACCCAGAAGCACATGGTGAAGAGTTCATGAGCCACCAAGTCGGACGAACTTTCTGCTTGACCAGCACTGCCTCAAGGGTGCCATCAGTGTTTCTGCCATCTCAGAGGGAGAAATGCTGTTGACCAAATTCACAGCTCCAGATCCCAGAGACCTTCCTGGCTGTGTCCCCAGCTCCAGCTTTGGTGGGGCAGGCCTTAGCTCACGATCTAACATGACCAGTCAAGGCGTATCTACTTCCCACAGCTACTCAAAGTGGTCTGGATTTCCCAGTGCCTCAGATGAGAGGGCTGGAAGAGGACGCTTACTGCAACAGCTAAACTGCCAGCCCAATACATGGGGTGCTTTAAAACCAAATTTCCTCTGTGGGTTTCCAAATGTAAACCAATTAAATCTCAAAACAACCCTCTGAGGTAGGTAGTGTATCCTTTAATGTCCGTTATACAGGCAAGAGAAAAGGGCTGAAAGGGTGGTGAAGTGATTGACTCAAGACCCCACAATGAGTCAGAGAGAACCTGACCCCTGGTCCCTCCTCACAAAACCCTGGACCACACTGCTCTTCCTTGGGTCCAACATCTTCGCCAGGTATTTACAGCAGCTGGTGCACCCCAGGGGCCTCTGTGCTTGCTTATTGCTTAAGGGGCATGCAGTGTAAAGCCGGAGTGGGGGCTTCTTTGTCCCTACCGCAAGGCTTAGTGAAGAAAAGTGACATGAAGCTGCTGAGTTATCTTTATTGTAGAAGCACGCGAAGACACAGTGAGGTGGCAGAGACCGCAACGGCACGCGTGGGGCAGACTTGGGAAGACACCACTCGGTTCCCACAGCCCTTCGCCCTCCACCTGAGCAAGGACGAGCCCCGTTCACTGCAGAAGGGGATGAAGGCAGCTCTGACAGTCCTTGGGGACTCGGCAGCTCCCCTGATGCTCAACATCAACTCTTCCTTTACTTGCCCTAGGGAAACAGGGGGAGACAGTTTATTACTATAGTCCCAGAAGGCAAAGGGACCTGAAAGGACCACAAGGAAACCTCAAAGCTGTGATTCTCCCATGCTCTGTAAGGGCTCTGGGCCACCCCTGCCTCCCCATGATGGGGGACAGCAGCACAATGTTCTGCCAGCATCCTCCCTGCTCCGCAGGGACAGCTTGGCTGAAAAAACAGAGCCGGGGCAAAAGGAACAGGCAGAGCCCACCACTGCAGGCACCAGAAAGTCTGCACATTCCCACGGGCTCAGCCCCACCATCCCCTGGCTGCAGGGCGAGGGAAAAGCATGCTGCAGAGGCCTTCTGTCCCAGCCCTGCAGCCTGCCCAGGCCAGGCTGGACACTCCAACCCTTGGAAAACACACCCTCCAGAGGACAGGCAGGCCAAGAGTGGGTAAATCACTGCCCCTCTCTGTACCTTTGGTCACAGCTGATCCCTGGTGTTGGCTGGCAGCCTGAACTCCATTACTTCTGGAAAGAAAAAAACAAAAAATTAGACCATCCCCAAGCACAACCATTGCAGTGCCGCTTGCAGAGCATTAGTATCAGTATGGCAGCCCCTCCAGCCAGCTCGGTGGCCACACGAAACAACAGCGGCAGTGCCTGGCACCGGGGCAGGCAGGTTGGGTCACTGCCAGCCGAGGAAAACAAGACCGATTTCAGCCCAAAAGCTAGGTACTTTCCACACCTACTACCTAGCTGGGAAAGATCCTGCTTTTTTTTCTTGTTCCTCCTTCTGCTACCTTAAAAACAAACATGACAGACTAGAGAGCATTATAAGAAAAGCAGGACTTGCCCATTGCAAACCTGGGAGTTACCTGTTTGTTAAGAAACACATTTTAAAAAAGGAGAAACTGGATATCTCCTTTTATCCCCGACCTATTGACTAACGTGGGCGGACTGGTGACTATCACACGGGTGATTTGTGGAAAAACCTTTGAACAAGTAAAGGAACCACAAGATATGCAGCATTAAAAGTGAAATGTACTGGCAAGAGCCACAATAAATTCACCTGTATGACACAGGACTGCAGGATCTAGTGGCCAGCTAGCTTACCGAAAAAGTTATCCAAATCCAGGACTCAGATCTACATTCATCCGCAGTAAAGCAGCACAGGATCAAAGGAATTTGGTTATGGCATAGAGAAGGTGGTGAGCCCAGACACCAATCAGCCCAAGGCCCTGGGGACAGGCTCTCTCTGCAGCAAGGTTTTCCACCACAGCAGTGCACAGATACACCCTTTAGCATCAGATCTCTCTCAAACCACACAGCTCCCATCCCTTCCTACAAGCATCCCTCCCTGATGGCAATATGGCCACCAGGCTGGGAGAGTTGCCCAAAAACACCTGGAAAACCATCAGGAGCTTTGCGGGCAGGAGTGGATACAGACACTGAGCTGCGAAGGGATGAGCTTGGACACATATTTTTGTCAGGCAGCCCAGCACCCTCCATGGATAATTTCAAAATACAACTCAAGGAAATATTACATTTTGGGGTAACCATTTCTTATCTGTCTCCAAAACTTAACAAGAGGCCTTTGCAGTTTTGTTCTGCACATTGCAATGGTCTAAAACCGTTTCTGATGCCAAAAGCACTGCTGGAGCTGGTTCCCTCTGCTTTTAGTAGCATAGATTGAGTGCCTGCACCTTCAGTAAAAGAAGAATTCATTACACTGCAAGTGACCATGGATTGCAGTGCGGAAAATAACATTTCTCTGTACATTGTTCATAAGCTTCCAACTGAGAAATAGGGAAAGTTTTTGATGGACTCAGAAGATTTTCCAAGGAAATGAGCTCCCACACATTTCCAATCTGATTCTTCAGGTGAGTTAATACACATTAAATACAAGAATAAATCATTGTGCGTGGGGATTCATGTTTGGCTTTTTTTTTTGCCCCAAGGAAAAAGCTTATCACTTTCCCTTTTAATTGCATCCAACTCTCCTTGGAATACTTGACATAGCTACAAGCTGTCTGACTTTCCGTAAATGGCACAGTCCTCTAACTGGCAAAGGCTTGAGAGCTGCAACAGCTTGGTGAAACACAGAAGAGTAAGGAATTGCAGACCAGGCACAGTTTTGTGGGAATCCTCTCTATTTTTCAGTTGCTATGATATACCCAATCCCATTTGTCTTGGGCAGTGTGAGCACAGCCACCAACAGGCTCATGTAGTGCCTGGTCTCCCCGTGCTCCCAAAACACACAAGCCAGCAGTGGCTCCATCACACTAAAGGTCGAGACACGAAGATCTCCAGCATGATCACAGGCAAAATTATTTCCCTCTGCATCACAATTTCTTCAGCTTTAAACAAAGTTTAGAGCACTCTGCTGCTTTACAGAGCAGGGGAAGGGAAGCTGGGATGTTTACTTTTTAATGTTCTTGGGATCTGCTGACATCCTGGCACTGAGCAGAAGCAGCCAATGGCATGACGCTATTGCATGATGGCTATCCCACAGGAAAGCTCTTCATTGCCTACAAACACATTGATACCAAATTCATATTCAAAAGCCAAAGCTCCCATTCAAAACTTTACAGAACTTCTCTATTTGGATGGTTCAATATTTCGATTCTCTCCAGGTCTGAAAAGTGAGAACAAATCTCAGTATTTCCCTGGGGATGAACATTCAGTTTCTCAAGAGTTCATGCCAACAGAGGACAGTCCTCCCTGGGTGTTACAGGGGATCCCACGCACTCAAGAGACAAAAAACTCAGATCCTGGCTGCAAATAGAAGTACTGGAGACTGCCAAGCTGCCACTGGTGGAAAAACAAAGCACAACTGAGAAACATTTAACTCATCTGCTATATGGGATCACACAAGACGTCAAGGCTCAAGACCTTTCCCAAAAGTATATCACTTAGAGAATAATTTTCATTTTCTAACTGTCCCTCTGGATGTTATTTGGGAAACGAGCCCTTTTTGGTTGATGCAGTTCTAGTCTTTCTGGCCTCACCAAAGTCCCCAGAGGAAAGCTAGATGTTTTCCCAGACATGTCACTCTCCTACCCTACAGCCTAGGTAAAACATGGAAACTATGTCCAGGTTATATATTAAATCGAAGTCTGAACCTGCATTTAAACATCTGGACTGTGAGCATCCCACTCCCAGGGCTCTGATGCTCCCACCACAGATGCAGGGGACAGGCTGGCTCTCTAGCACACATGTGGAGTGAGAAATAGGATGCTACACACGGCCAAAAGGCACTTTGGGTGGCCACTTTCTCCACTTCTCAGCAACACTCCACCCCAGGAAGGGGAGAAGAAAAAAAAAAAAAAAGATCAGGGGCTCCAATACTCCTCTTCCCTCCCAGCCTGCGGTACAACTTCCCAAGCTGACCCTAACAGTACTGGAGCACGCTACACCACATGGCTGAAGAGCAGCCAGAGAACATGGCTTTAATTAACCCATTCGTTCAGTTAACTTGTTCTTTTAATTAACCTGTTAGTTGACCTGCCTGCAGGGTCAAAGTGTTGACCCCCAGCTACTGCTGAAGAGCAGAGCAGGGCAGCTGGTGACCGACTGTCCAGTACTTGTGATTTTTCACTCTCCACTCTGGCCACCCAGATCAGGCCCCCAAAAACCGAGATGGTGCCGACAAGGGAGTTTACACAAGGGGAAAGGAAAAGATGGATATTTCCCCAGCCCAGCTGTGGCATGCCGCTTACCACTTCAGGGGCAGGCTTTCGGCATTCACCTTGATAGTTTACCGTGATGTAGTTTGAAGCTCTCCTGCAAAGGGAGGACAAGACATTGCTTATTATTCACTCGCAATGCCACAGCTCTCTGCCATCGGCATGACAGTCCTCTGTGGACTCCTTAATACTTTGATGCTACTTCCAATATGATGGCATTTATTACTCCCCAAACAATCTTACGATTGGGCAGAAAGGGAACAGGGGACTCTGGAAACTTGTGTATTTTAATTAGCTGTCATCAGATTAATCTCAGGCATTTTGATCTATGTTTGCTTAACAGCAAGGCACCAAGGACACACTTGATAGTGAGTCATGATATATCAAAACAAACACTGTGCTGCAAAAGACACTCGGGAATGGTGGATGGCCCTATATTACTGAAATCTCTCCGCCTACTCACATGGCAGCTGAACACAAGTCACATTCATTTTTGTATGTTTTCCCATCAGTGCCACAGACTGGTTGTGAGGATTTGCTGCAGAAAATCCTTCCACCCTTTACCCCATGCAGAATTCGATCACAGTCCAGCTGAAGAGAGAAAGAAATCACATTTGGTACTGGTTCACTTGCAAGACCCTCCTTTACATGACTTAAAAGCACTTACAAACCAAGCCTTGCTGTGGGGCCCCTCTGCCCTGAGGCACATCCACCACTCCTCCAGCAGGGCCAAGCTTGTAAAGAGGTAGTTTCTCCTTTTGGACTGGCCAGCCAAGCTTCTGGGGGCCCTGCCCCGCGACCAGACACAGACCCACTCATCTGATCCACCTTGGCACCTTGGTCCAGGGCACGTTTATTTCTCTCACCGGGGATCCACAAGAAGATGAAAAAACTTCTGCTACCTGTCCCTAGTCCTCCTTACCAGGGCTTTGATGCCATTTCATCTCCAAGAATGAAGATGAAATCCATTGGCCAAAATTAAGGAAAACCTCTACAGCAGCCCGAGGGCGGTGTGACACGCAGCACAACTTCTGACACCCACTGAGTTCAGAGACACAAGCATATATGAGCAGCTATGACTAATTAAGGATGCCCTCGTGTTTCCTCTCAAGCATGACAACAAGAACATTTAAACACAGTTTTCCTTACAAACCATACATAGCATAACCAGGACAAACTCACACAAGGAGTGGCTTTTTGGGGTCCCCAAAAAAGTCTCTCGGCACTTAGATCTCCACCCTACAAACATGTCGGGGTGTTTGCAGAGTTGTAGCAAATGTCAAACAGCAGAGGTCAGAGATATGGCAGCCTGTTCCCTGGCACACACACAGCTCCTTCCTCAGCCCGGCCGCCCACCTCTGCTTCAGGTGTTGAAAAAAAAAAAACCAAGATGAAGAAGTGACTAATGGGTTCCCATCCCCTCCTCCGGGTGCCATAAAACATGTTGCAATGGCTGCAAATAGTGCAATCGGAGGAGAGCTGCAGCTGGGACAGAGAGGACATTTCACCTCCTGTCCCACCTGGAGATGCACCATTTAGCACAAACTGATGGTTTATCAACAGGATCGCAGGGAGGAAAGGTTTTGTGCCGGGTGGCGCAGGGGGTTCAGTGACATTGGGGTGCTGCGATAGCACCTGCTGGTTAAATGTCACTTGCTAATTTCATTAATGTGCTGCTTCCTCTCTCATCTGGGTAATTACCGATGACGTGAAGGCAGACAATGCTGACCTTTGCGATCCACTGTTAGATGCCTTCCTATGGGCCAGACATCACTGCCTGCAGTACAACCTCCGAGCCTGCATTACTGCCCAGGGCAGGCGGCCACCCCACCAGCAGCCCCACATATCTCAGGTCCCAGCAGCCAGTGTCACCACTCCTTTGGCTCTGGGGAAGCGGAGCTGCCTGTGACAAAACCCACAGGTGGCCCTGGAAAGAGGAGAGGAGCAGATTTGCTCTCTGAATCACCTCTCGTCAGTCAGGCTCATCAGCATCCACACCTCCTCCAGTGCTACCAGGAAATACCACTAAGCCCTGATGCAGACTGGAGTTATTACACCTAATGCTTCCTTTGGAATGCATCAAAATTGCTGTATCTGAACCACCTACTGGGATTTTTTTACTCAAATATCCCTTCTCTAAAAGCAGTCAGTGACAGAGCTTCAGAGAGTTAAGGCAGTTTATAGTAAGGTTCCTTCAGCCCCATGAAACACATTACCTATCCCTTCCAAAATGTTATTTAAATTACTGTATGCAAATGCTGGAGGGATTAAAACATCAGGCCAATTTTTAACAATCCTAGCTCTTGACAACACCCTGTGACAGCGAGATCCACAATTTAGTCACCCTTTTAATGGTAACTTATTTTCTCTTATTAGTTTCATATTTTCCACTTTTAGCTTTGTTGAGACTATTGCATTTTGGTTTTGCGGACACAAGGCAAAGCAGACACCTTCATCTTTCTCCCACTTATTTCATACGCAGTTGTCACCTATCACTCAGTGTTACCCCCTTTAGCACTCCCTCCCCCTGCCAACCTTGTCCCGATTCCCTGCTCAGCTCCATCACCCTGCCCCAGCCATGGCCTTTCACTCAGACCTTCCCAACATACCGGGGGGTGGCACTCCTCACCCCACTTTGGCTACACGTGGGGCAGGCATCCAGCCTGAGATCAATACCAGCACCTTCATAGCTGATGTACTTCCATGAGGAGCCAACCCCAGAAGCAAAACCAGTTTAGGAGGGTCCTGTATGGGCAAATGCAGCCTTGCTCCCCTTTCCTTTGCTCCCGTGCCAGGGGATACCAGGGGCTAGCATCAAAGTACTGATGCTTTCACTCATTCAAACCTTTCCAAGGACATGGGACCAAGTGAGAAACTTTAAGGTCACAGCAACAACAGGAGCAGCTGCTGGGAAAGGAGCCATCAGGGACTCAGAGCCAGTGGAGGAGCACCCCATGGGACAGGTCCCCATTTCTGCCTGCGCAGCTGCCAGCCAAGATGCAGGAGGTGGGTTTACCAGCTGGTAAGCGTTGCTGTCTCTGTCCTGCGTCTTGCGGCCAGGCTTGCAGTTCCTACCACTTTGAGCTCCGTTTCCTTGTGGGCTGGCGGGAAAAGAGCAGAGAGGAAGCTCATCACACCTTCTCTCCAGAACAGGGAGAGCACAGTGCAAACCCACCCTCCCCACAGACCCCCCCTTCCTACCCCCTGGGGATCTGCTTGCACTGTGGCAGCACCCACTCTCCAGGAGAGGAGAGGGAAAGAAGGCCCCAGCCACATGCTAACAGGAGGGCAGCCAACAGCAGGACAACCTCGCCCTGTGCACAGCCCAAGCGTATCACCACCCCAGAGCTCTGCTGCCCTGTCTGTCCACTGGCATTGCTGGAAGGGTGGGGAGATGAAGGGACCACACCAGCCCAAAGCAAGAAATCTCAGGGCTCCACAACAAATGCTCTGAAGAAGCAGAAACTGAGTGTTGCTCATGTCCAGCAGATATAAAACAAACAGGGGTGCCTGACCAGTGCCCAGAAAGCACATGGTGGACCAGGCACTGCCTCCAAGCCAGCAGGTGAGGATGAGCCAGGGCCTGGCAGCAGACACATCCCCTGCCAAGAGACAGGGTTTTCTGGGCAAAGGTGTCCTGAGAGGGGTTTTGGGCGCAGCAATCACTGGTGCTTCATGCACAAGAAGGTCAAGGACAAAAAGGGGCAAGGAATGCAGGAGAAACATGCCCTGCTCTACACATCTCTTCCCCATCACTGGTTTAGCCAGTGGGGAGAAATGCTGCACTGAGCAACAAACATCAGTGTTCAATTCTCCATCACAGACAGCACCAATTGAGTGCTACTGAACCATTCCTGCTCCTAACCTCCTAACCACCCCTAAGAAAAAACATGTAGGTAGATGGGGCAGAAACCAGTGCCAGGTCTTGTGGGGCATTTGAGGGGACAGGCTGCCATCCCAGGTGCTGCTTTACTCACCCTCTGTTCGACGGGAAGGGACGTCTATCATTCATGCCCTGCTGTGACCCTGAAACACCACAGTTCTTCTGCAAAAGAGCCAGCATCACGTTAAACAACCAAACATAGAATCAACTTTTATACAACTAGAGAAGCAGCAAAGCTGAAGCAGTTCCTGTCCTTCCCCCTCCTCTTCCCAGATCCAGGGAGTTGTGGGGCTGTTCCTGGAGAAGCAGGTTTGATGCTTGCTCCATACAGGCTTTAATACCCACCAAATGTTATCATCTGAGGGCTGACAGGATTGTGGGGAGTCTGAACCTGCCCTTTATCTCATATACAACATCACACCATTGGGCAAGCAAGAGGGGCTGTTCTGTCAGGTCCAAACGTGCCCACTTTGTATGCTTACACACAGGTCCATCCCACAAACGAGCAAGGCTTTGCAATACAACGTGCTTCACCCCCATCGTTAGCCGACTCCAGCATCCCAAGCACCACGGTCACCCCAGGGTGACCTACTGATAGTCCCTGGCCATCAGGATCCCATAGGCTCTCACCAGCCCCTTTTTCTCTGAGCTCAGGGCAGGCTCCAAGCTCCATCTCACCTGTTTTGTACGCTCTGAAGTGGGTGGTTTGTTGCGCTGGGCAGTTCCACCAGACTGACCTCCTCTTTGGGCTTCCTTTTTGCTGGAAGACGGGAAGAGAAGGGAAAGGGAGTGTTATGGCAGTGCAAGTGCCACCGGGACCCGGGGCTGCCCTGTAAGCCCACGTCATGCCATTGGGCACCACCTCCCCATCCGCAGTCCCTGCTCCTGGTGGGCCTGTTCCTACTTCCCACCCCTAAGCCTTCCCCCTTCTCCTCACCATTCCCACTGTACGCTACATCCTGGATCCGGGGTGGCTGTTTTCATATCAGGGCTGCTTCTGCATATGCTCTATGGGAGTAGAGAGAGAGCATCTGGAAGGCAAAGTACACGCATGGGAAACTCCTCAGGGGCTGCCTGCACCTGACAGTCCCCTGGGAAAGGGGTTGCTCTCTATTAACCTTGCTTCTCCTCCTCTACTCCGCACTGCTTCTCACCACCCCACCCCCCCCAAGCCCTTCACACTGAAAGGGAAGTGGGAAGAGGGGCAATGGCGGGGCCCTACTGCCAGAGCATCTCTTGGAGGGCCACTGGGATTCAGGACTCTCTCCCAGGCATCTCCCAGATGCAGCTCCACAGGGAGAAGCTGCTCTTTCGCAGCAGGAGGTTGCCCTCTTTTCTGTTGTTGCTCGGAAGAAGCCATACTCACAACTTCTCAGCACACATGAGACATTTGTTGGTGTGCTGCTTGCCAGAGGAATCCCGAACAGGGTCATTCTCCCTCGTGCAGGACAGTCGTCCGCCAGCTTCAAACTGGGAGCGATACTCACTGCAGTCATCCTATAAAAGGAGGGCAGCGGTTAGGGCACCCTGTCCTCCTCATCTTAGTGATCTGATTCTTAGAAACTTGGGGTTTCCTGCCAGGAAGACACTGAAGCATCACAAATGCATCACAGAAGAGCCTGGGTGTGGGTAAGAGAAAAGGGTGTGCAGTACCAGCCACTTGGAATATAAACAGAGGAGTGAGTCAGAAAAATTATGGGTCCCTCTGCCTGCACAGCACGTGTTGGGAGTTTTCTAGTATGCTCTGACTAATTACTATTCCCCTTGTTGGGCTATCCAAAGCATGCCAGTGATGTGACCGATACAGTAATGAAGTCCCTCCCACTTCTCCCAACATCCTTAATACACAGCTACAGCCTTTTCCCAGATCATAGCTCAGATAATAGTTTCATTTACAAAATGAATAGTACCCCCGAAACCAACCACACTGGGAATCCATCAAGAAGCAGCAGTTAAAATATAAAAGCACAATGCAAACACACTTAATAGTCCATGACCATTGGAAGGTTGTTTGGAGAGTAGATGATTAATTTGTTCCCTGTTCAAGAATCACTGTACAGAAACCATGTTAATTTGCCCCCTAATTTCAACTATTTCCAACCCTGCAATAGCTCTTTCCAAATAGCAAGTACAGAGGGTAAGTAACTGGATCCCACTTACTCTTTATTTTTTTACAAATTGGTTTTAACACTTGCAATTTTCTGCCCATTTTGTGCATAGGAGAGCTTTAGCTAGCTTGCATTAAGGTCCTTAGCAGGTCACAGACTTCATATCCTTTGCTTTGCTCAGAAGTTTCCAGCACCTCCTCCTGTTTGCCAGGTGATTTCTCAGCATTGTCTCCTGCATCCTAGCCAGGGCACCTCAGCTTTCCTACTGGACTAACGCCAGCAAAACTCTCAGAGTACAAACCCTCACCTTTCCCCAGAGCCAAACTAGCCATCGGTAGGAGAGATATCAGCTGGCATGGGACCAGCTGGCACCTGCTGTGGCCAACAGCCACGTTGCATTGCTCCCATCAGAAATAAACGTCACACCCCATTTCAGAGTGACTGCCCGAGAGCCTCCACGTGTCTTCTCATCACCAGCATGTGCTCACACTCCTCTGCTGTTCAGGTGATGCTTTCCTCCCCAACAAGCCCAGAAAAGCTCTCACAGCCCCTCTCTGTCCCCTTCCCTGGAACCAGCCCAACTCACCACCCCAATCCTCCACCTCTGAGACAGATCTGCCTTCCCCTAATAGCCTCCCCTCAAATGGTCTCCCTTTGAACTAGCATCTCTAGAGCTCTTTTAACTTCCCGACCTCCACTGCAAAATCCTCTCTGAGTACATCCAAGACTTGCATTTGCCTTTTTCACAGCCTGTCACATCCCTGACCCAGTAATAAATGCAGGGCTTTCTTATCCTTTGTCACTTCTAACTGACAAGCAGGAATTCTTGTTAATCACTGACTGTGTGATCTTGCACTGTTATTACATTTTATCTTGTTTCTATTACTCCAGGCTTCAGCACTATCCAATTAGTCCTGAGTGATCTGCTGATCCTCCTCTGCTGATACTGCCTCCAAGCTTCACCATCAGCAAATTTCACTCGCACTTCCATTTTTTCATGCCAAAGTCATTAGGAAAAGTACCAAAACAGGATTATCCCCAAGACTGGAGCTTAAGGGGACCACACCAGTCCCTGCCATTGCAGAAATTAAAAGGTAAGCGTTGGTAAGGGACTTTTTTTTCCCCGTCCTTACAGAGCTGCTTATGCCAGGAAAACATCAGTGCACAGGGCACGGTGGCTGCGGGGTGGCAGGGCGAAGGGGGCAAATAGCAGCACCACAAGAACTAAGTTTCCAACAAAAAAAAAAAATATCTCAAATTGAGCCACAGGCCCATGGAGATAGTGCAGGGCTGAGCTCTCCTCTCAGAATATAATGATCTCCTGAACTTTTCAGAGCTTTTCACCCAGATTTTTCATTTTAACCTAATTAGTACCCTCAGCAGCACTGGCTTCTCCACCCTTGAGCCAGGTTTCAGGACAGCACAGCTAGTTTCTTATTCTGATGGGATTTGCCTGTCCCTGGATTCACAGGTCAGTGGGTTAGACCATAACATTCAGGCACAAGTCGTTCACTTGGGGGATTCAAGAGCATGAACAAGAAATAAGGAGGGAAAGGAAAGTGGATCTCAAAATTAAATCAGTAGAGACAGAGCAACCGAGTAGAATAATGTTGCCTTTTCTCTATCTTGGGTGAAAATCCAATAAAGTTTTATATCGACCTGCCTAATACTTTAATCTCACCTTATCTTTTCCTTGTCTGTTAGATAACTTCCGCTCATTCTCCCTTTTGCTGGAAGAGAAGCAAGATGAGAAAGTGAATACCACAGTGCTCCAGGGAGTGAGAGGTTTTCCCCACCACCGGCTGCAGGAGGGGAGTGTTCCCATCCAATGGCATCAGCAGCCACGTTGCTCCAGCAGCCACTTTCTCAGTCTAACAGAAAAAGCTCTTTTCCCTGCCCCCCCTCTACTCACAACTTCTCTGCACACATGATGCACTTATTGCTGTGTTGCTTCCCAGAGGAATCCCGGACAGGGTCATTTTCTCTGGTGCAGGAAAGTTTCCCCTTCTTGAAGAGATCCCGAAACTCTCGGCAGTCATCCTGTGGAAGTGCCAAAACCACAGGTTGACACAGATATGCTGACGGAAGCACGCATCTCCCACAAATCCACAAAGGATTATCCACCCAATGAATTATGTTTCAAACCCTATTTTATTTCCTTGAGGCGTAACTCAGTGGTAAACCATAGTTTGGCTGATGTGTTCTCTTAAACTATGGCATGCAACAGAAAACAAATAAATCCATATGTTTAGACAAGTACATTTGTCTTTTGCATCCAGGCTAGTTTTATTTCTAACAGATAAGACATGCAAAAGCCTGCTTGAAGGACCTAGGTTCTGCCCTAAGTATAAGAGAAAATTTCCTGGTGAATTTTGAATGAGGAAGTCAGTTTTCTCACATTTTGTGAGTGAACACACTACCAAGAACTTCAAAATCCATGCACACATGGGGAAGCTGCCAGTTAAAAAAAAAAAATCCTTGCACACTTCCTTCCAGGTATGCCAGAGTAAGAGGTGGGCAATTTTTACCTTCCATTTAACATGACCTTATGCATTAAAGAAAAGCACTTTCACAAAAGGCTTTTGTAGCAAAACCCACTTGAGTACTTCGGTCTGCTCTTTAATTTCCTCTGAACAGCTTTCTTCTGACTTTCAAAACACATGAGCAGGTTTGTAGCATAGGAAACACATGCTACATGTGAAGCCTCTTGGATCCTTCATGCAGCACTTAAGGCTATCTGCCATGTGATCTCCATTTTTTCCCCCTCACACCATGTAAAGGAGATGGTATGATTACTTATCCCAGCTCTTCAGGTGGGGAATTGAAGCCCAGAAAATTACTTTCCAAAAGCCAGACAGAAAATCTGTGGGTGAGCAAAGAAATTCAGTGTAGGTCTCTTCCTGACACTGTAAAACTGTCCTTCTGCCTTCAGGACCACACTTTGGCAAGTCAGGTGTTTAGAAAAGATCTCCCTTAGGACAGCTGTGCTTTACAAAGCCTTTAAATTGCCCAGACACACAGAGCTAGAAAGCTACCCTGCTTAACCAGATGTAAAAAAAAAAATAATAAATCACTGCAGCCAACACTATCTGATGGAAACCAGCTCACTCCTATCCAGAACAAAAACCCAAGGCTCACAAAGACAAGTCCCTCCACATAAAGACTCGCTATCTAGAAAAACAGCTACAGGTAAAAGAAACCAGCTGTGTGCATCGACAAGATAAACAAGGGACAATTAGAGCCGGCCTGATCCCACACCCTGCCCTAGTCACAGCTCACATGCACCATCATTGCTATTAATTATTTGTCAGATGCCAACAGCATGCCTTATAAACAGATAGGTATCCTCCTTAGCCTATACCCTGGGTCAGGCACAGACCACGCGTGCCATGTCAGTAATTGCCTGATAGGGACTAGGATTGCCTGGGATTTGCTGTGAGGAGTTTTGGCTTCTTTTACACCCATAGATGGCACAAAGCCTCATGGTCCTTTGGAACCTCTTGCCAAGGCAGAGCACGTTTGCCCCACTCCCATTGCTGGGCCCTTCCCCATCGGCCAAGCTGGCGTTTCCCACGCCCCAGACAAGGAAACACTCTCAGCAAGTGGGTCAGAGGCAGAAGATGCAACACCACTGCATCATCCTGCTCCCGGAGCGCCGATAAAACTGGCTCTGGTAGCAATGTTTCACCTCACCTCTCCTGAGGAGTTCACATTCCTGCTTGCCTCTCCACCACTCCCTTTGTTTTTTGAGTCTCTTTCCCTGCAAGAAAGGGAGGCGTGAGTGACAGAGCAGCGTACAGTCCTCGGATGTAAAACCAAAATAGCTAGTGATTAAAGGCCAGTCCTGCCAACCCCACCTCCCCATTGTGCAAGGCGGTGGGACGGACCAGCACTGGGGCTCAGTGAGACATGCCCAGGGTATTTAGCATCTCTGCACCGGGGGCATTTTGCCATCCTTTCTCTCTGTCTAATGTCCAGGTGTTTCCATACTATTAAACACCATCTACAGAAATGAGAAACTAAATCCACATATGTTTTCACCCTGGATTTGCTCCTCACATCCTGTGGTGTGTCACCCCCAGGTGACAAGCTGGAGAGTGCTACTGGATTCACAGGTGTGCTGAAGAGCTACAAACTGGTCTGTCTGGCCCAGGACTACAATTCTACATCACAGAGTGAGACAGAGCCTCCCAAGAGCCGGCTCATCGCTACAGGAGAGGACGGGCTGCACACGGGGAGGATGGCTAGTGCATGAGTTGGTGGGTGGCCAATACTCACAGCAGCCTTTGGCACATCAGGCACTTGTTGAGGTCTCCTTTGCCACCCGGGCTGTTGAAGGGCTCCTTGTTCGTGGGACAGGAAAACTTTCCACTGCGCAGAAGTGACCAAATTTTCATGCACTCATTCTGAAAAGCAGAGGAGGACAGTCAGTGGAGGCTCCCTCAGAGGCCATCGAGATCCTGAGAATACTTTGTTCACATTTAAGCTTTCTTGGGTGGGCTACATGCTCTCGAGAACAATACTTTGTTCACACTCCTCACCCCCATCGCTCACCACACGTGGTACAAACTTCACCCAGAGCCCTGCTCATGATTCCCGAGGCAGAAAAGACAACAAGAAAGATCAAAACCCGTTGCAAGGGCCATTATGCATGGGAAAAAGAATACATATTTAATTTGCACACAGCTGAAAATTGCTACCTGCTGCAGGAGAGGACTCTATGTTATAAAGTTAGCCAAGAGCGGAAAAAATAGCCCTAGAAGTGCCAGTAATGAATCAACCAGAGTTACTGAAGAGCAATTCAGGTGCAAGACCAAAGCACAGAAACACACAATCCTCTTAGGAAGCGGAGCAGTAATATTGTGTAATTCCGCATCAACCAATTGCCTCTTCTGCCGGGTAACTGAAACGCAGACGAGGGAGAATCAATGAACCATTTAGTTATTTTTGGCTACTACGTTTTCCAAGAGGGTCTTTACTAAGGAGAGACAAGTTTCTTTGATTAAAACATGAATGGACCTGACTTCTCAGTCCTTGAATCAAATAATTTTCTGAGACTCAAAGGACTCGCCTTGATTCTTTTAATTATCAAACTCAGGAATCATCAGAAGCAGGGGTTTCTGCTGGATCAGAAGCAAAATTCTGAAATATCATTAAAATATAATTCATTCAATTTCTAACTTCATCTCATAAGATTTCCAGCCCAGAGCTGTTCGGATATGTGCTCAGTGTAGCACACCAAACATACGCTGTCAGCTATAGTCATTGCCATATTACAAAAGTATTGTCTCTAAACATGGAGAAATTCACTGCTTTTTCCACCACTGAAAAAGCATTATGATATCTAAGTATAGTCTGACTAAATGACTTTGCTCAGAGCATGCATTAAGCAGTGTAGTTGGCAAAACAAAAGAAAAATGAGAATAGAAAAGGTTGGACTCGCCTTAATCGAAGCTTGGCTGGCAACATCTGTGACAAAAAAAAACCCAACAATGAAACCATACAAAATCTTTGAAGGGAAATTTAAAATCAAAAGTATTTAAATACTTGATGCAGTTTCCTAATCCACCCAAATACCTCTAGATAAAAGCTAATCCAATGCATTATTATAGACTGATAGAAAAGACCAGGCATTAGAGACTTTCTGGAACGTTGCACTTTTTGTCATTCAAATGCAAAAGCATTTGAATTTTTTTCATCTTTATGCCCTCCTTTACTGTGTTACTTTTCTCAGTCTTAAAATTCATGTTTCAAGGATGATTCAGTAACTGTTTCTCTATTATTCTACACCACTGCCTTGGTAGCGGTATCAGCCTTACCCAAATGTTTTTGATGTTTTTCATCTTCAGTTAGAATTGGGGTACCAGAGCTAGCCCATAATATCATTGTTTGCCCAAACCTTCCAATTTCTTTTTAAGGCCCATTCCATTCACAGTACTTCACACAAATTACCAAATTAATAATGAGTCACCAGGTGGGTAACCGATATACGTTTCTTTCTACTAAGTCCCTTAGAGCTGGTATAATACATATTTTATCCTTTTCTCTTACATCATCAGTGGCATTAAAGGGAACCCTCTTTCAATAGAAATAGGCAGTAAATTGAAAGACCACTGCATCAAGCCTAAACTCCTGCTGAAGTCTATTGTAGCCATACAAAAATGCATTCCTTAGTAACACTGTTGACAAGAAATGCCCATTTTACTGATTTTACAAAAAAGTTGTATTACACTTCTGTTCAAAGTCAAACTTTTTACACAAACATTCAGTCTCATTGGAAAGTTGTATTCCTTCACTTAGACAACTGGGGTTGGGGTTGGTTTTTTTGTTCTTAAACTGTTAACTCTACTAAAAAGATATTCTTCCACCTATTAGTGGAACTTCACCATGTTCACATGCAAGAGAAAAAGCCATTACCAAGAATGTGTTATATCAAATCAATACAAGTAGTACAGTAAAAAACGATGGTCTTCTGGTTATGCCACTATGCTTTTTAAAGAATAAAGATTCTCTAATCCTTTATCTCACTGCCTTTATGGGAGCTCCCAGGCTGTGTCCTCTGCCAGTCCCAGATTTCAGCACAGAGAACATCAGAAGTTACTAACCTGAGAAGAAGCAGAAAAATGCCAGAGCAAGGACCACCGAGGCACCTTCTATTTTCATGGTGAGGGTGGCAGCCGTTTGCCTACGTTGACTCTATTAGTGCATTGCTCAATGAAACCCAAAGAAAGGGCTCAGGTCAGATCACATATATATAGATGACCAGATCCTCCGCCTTCATTATGACATAACCTTCCCAAGAACCATCATTAGCTGCAAAAACCAGTTTGATGACAGTAGCTCTAAATTCTAATGATCCCATTAACACAATTAATTTCCATAAGGATGGGACATATTTGAGTCACTCCCTGTATTTTGTTAAGGTAAGAAAATTATAAATAGATCATTTCAGTTTCCCCACACAGCCAGAGGAATTCCTGCCATCTTTAGGATGTAAGGCAGGCATCTTAGGTTTGTAAGGCAGAGGTACCCCAGTCTCATACCCTCCATATCCTAACAAAATAGCTGAAAGGGTTTTATTTTAATAGCTCCAGGAGAGACAACAGGAGGGCTAGGTCACTCAAGCCCTCTGGAAGACAGTCTGCCTTTATTAAAACACCCCAGGGTGAACCTAAATAGTAAACATTCAGTCAAGGTTGAAAAACATCAGCTTTGAGGCCTTGTTGAAAATCTTTGAGTTTGTTCATGTACAGCTGTGCTAATGAGAAAACCATGCTCTGAATCCTCATCCCTTCCTAGTCCCTCCCTGTTGTCTTCAGAAGACATTGCAATGTTATTAGTGAAAACCTTTCCTCAGCCCACATGGGACCTGACAGATCATGTAGATACTACTCTTCTAGCAGATCAGTGCTCACAGATGTGTTGTTATTGATGCTAAAGGATCCAGCAGAGTAGCCCTTCTCAGGTCTCTCCTGATGAGAAGATTAAAAAAAAAATAAAAAAATAAAAGATTGTCATCCTGTGCAGGGCTTCTCAGGAGACTTGAGAGAGAAAATAAAGATGACATCAAAGTTTTGGAATGTGATTTATGTGGGAAGAAGCTGTGTGCCTTGTTCTCCAGTGAAAATAGGAGAATTCGAAGAGAAAAAAAAAAAATCATTTGCAAGGTTTGAAACAGGTGAATAAATGAGAGAGTCAAGCAGAACAGAGCAATAAGGAGCTTAAGCACAAGCAAACAGGCTGCAGCTGTGCAGAGAGGCAAGTCAGCACTATCTGAGGAAGGAAAAAAACACACTTCTGCATGACATATGTGTTTGGCCAGACAGGCCAACACAGCTCAGTTCAGACATAAACCCTTGTAATAAATTGCTGCCACATGTTTCTCAGATCAGAATAGTTGTTAGTGTGTACAACTGGAGCCAAAGCCAAGAAAGTAGCATCCTAATTTGCTGTGTGGTCAACCCTAATATTTCTTTTCAACTCAAAGCAAAGTCATGTGCAGGTTCACAGATGAGAGCTTGGATCAGAAAAGTAAACTGCCTGAGGTCACACAGATGGCTCATGTCAGATCCAAAGAGCTGTGTGTTGCCCTGAATCATGAGATAATTTCTGTATGCATATTAGGTGGGGAGGCCACCAGGAAGAGAAGAAAACTAACCTGATATAGCATGTCTCAATAAATCCTTGGGAGAGATTACAAAAGATCCGGAATGGAAAAAGAAAAAAGTGTACAGCAGTTTAAAAGTGGATAGAGCTGGAAGTCTAGTTGAAGGACAAAAACAAAAGTTCTTTGTTACTGAGGTGTCTTCCCATGAGTCAGTCATGACATGGTAAGGTTGGGGGAGGGTAGGTGTACTTTTAAATAGGTTTTGTTTTTAAATTTTTCTTTTCCTCCAAAATCTCTAATTCCTATAGAGAAGTGAAACAATTCCCTGATTTAAGACAGCTGACTGACCACCCAGTTCCTGACAGAAGCAGCGTGGATGTCAGACCCAGTCAGACTGGCCAAGCGACAGCAGCACCCAGCCAGGCAGTGCAGACAGAGTCAAGGAAGAGGAGAGAGACACTCAGGTCTTGACCTCAGATGGGGCCTGTGTCCACCACATCTCTCCCATCATCCCACCACTGCAGCACCCTGTCCACCAGCTATACCCACACCAACATGTGCGAGAAGGTCAGAAAGGTCCAAACACACCTTGATACCAACGGTATGAATATGAAATATAACGTCAGGGGATGGGGAGAACCCTGCAAAGCTATATGGTTTGAAGGATTTGCTCCTGTGTGCTTGGGTTACAGAAGGAAACCTGAGCAGAATAATGAGGGATGACAGCAAGAATGTATTAAACATAAACCTCGCCTGACTCATTTGATTGCCTTTATTGACGGATTTACACAATAAAGTCTCAAACCTGCACCGGAATCCAGACAGCCCATTAATTTCCATAGGAGTTTGTATTGCAGAATCAGATGTGTAAGAGTGATGATCCTGATGCTTTAGCGATGGGTTTAGTTCACATCTTGCTAATCTTAATTTAAAAATTATGCCAAACAGCTAAAGAGCAATATGCCGCAGAGAAAAGCAGCTGAGGGCAAGAAGAGATATTACAAAGACCCTTTTGTTCATGTCTCAGCTAAAATTTTGGAAAAGTAAACAGCATATAATGATGCTATGCCTGTAGGACAGCTCCCAACTGGGCCCATTTTCCATTTCCTACTAGAAAAACAGGATAAAAATAATCATGGAGGAGCAACTAGGAAAATGCAGGGGGAAACAGGAGCATAACATGAAATTTAGGCAAACCTAAGAGGTTGTGAGAAGTCCAAGGGATAAAGCCCTAGAGGCACTGCGCTGGGCCAGCACCATGCTGGGCAGGACACAGCCACACAGGACATCCATCTCTCCCATCTTCAGGGTCCTGAGGAGAATGGGGACAGGAGTCTACTAATCCGCCAAATGATTCACCCCCCAATTAGTGATGAACATGCTTATCCTCCCTTTCCCAAGACAATTCTCCCATTTTCTGATGTTCCCACATTTCAATACGTCACAGGCTGTGCCTGCACAGGAGTGTATGTACAGTGTCCCGGTTTGAAGTAAAACTGAACCAATTTTCTGTTCTATAACTTTACATCCTAGCTAGGCCTCCTCTAACTCTCCGAAATTAACGGCATATTGTGGAGAAAGCTGTTCATTCTCAGAATGATAAGACCAATGTTTGTGCTCCATGCCAAGGAATGGTATGCAGGGAGGCCCTTGCTTATACTTATTGCCATAACAACCAAGGTCAGCCAATTTCGTTATTTGCCCCCTTAGAGGGTCGGAAACGGAAAAAACGTAGAGGGGTCACATCAGTGGGGAGGAGTGGACAGGACAGGTGACCCAAACCTGACCAACTGGGGTATTCCATCCCATCTGCCCCATGCTCAGTATAAAAGCTGAGGGATCAAAGGGTCAGCCCCCTTCCTGCGATGGCTGATGTCCAGAGAGGACTCTGTCTGTTCATCTGCCTTTGATCCCGATCCGTGTGTTCCTGACTCCAGAGCTGGAATCCAGTTCCCATTCATCACTGAGTCCAGTTTGGGACTTCCCCAGTGCCTGCCGGTGACGAGACTGTCATCCTGGGACCTTGATATGGTTTTGTATATATTGTATCTATTTCATTATTTTCTTCTTTATTTTTATTTTAATATTAATTCTTCATTAAAGTAGTTTAGTTCATTCTAAACTTCTGAATCTCCTTATCTCTTTCTCCTCCTCTCTCCTCTTTTTTGGGGGGAAGAAGGAGGGGGGAAGGGCCATCTGTCGGTCCGGTTTTGGTAAATTCGGCCGAAACCACGACATACAGATATATGAAAATAATTTAGATACCTTGTCCACTCAGAAAATTGTTTTTCTTCTCTTTAGTGACATGGCACTGTTTTGCAGATGGGATCACCTCCCTTCTACTCGATTTAGCATCACCTAGCGATGTTTTTGTCCGGGGAAAGCTTCCTGGCAGTGTAACTGTTTGGGGTTTGGGGGTTATTTTTTAAGCCATCTCTGCTTTGGTAGCTCTTCATTGTTTGTCTCCATTGTCTGCCAGTCTCCAGCCCAAGGAGCTCAGAGCATGAGCTGTGCAGCCCCATTCTTACCCCAGAGCAAGGCAGTGGTTTGGATCAGGTCTCCAAAGCCACCACAGTCGGACAAAACAAGCCCTGATAAGGATCTGCAGTCCATGTGTCACCTACCTTGGCACTGCTGCCAGGGACAGTCCCCTTCACAGCACTGTTTGCCATCTCTCCCCCCACTGGAAAACTCACATCTCTGCAATGACTCTCAGCAAGCAAAGGGGACTTTACCCAATGTCACTGCTAGGTCCTTAAACCAGACCTTAAACACATGCTTGTGTCTGTGCTGCCATCGCTGCTTGCTCTTCCTCCTGAGCCCCAGACAACCTCACACCACCACAACCTTCACAGCCTCACAGGTCTCAGCGTATGCTCTCATGTGGTTTGTGCTCTACCGTCTCTCCTGGTGCTCTGTTCGCACCAGCACAGGCAGCCTTCGAGACTAGGTCCCATCCTCTGCTCTCCTCCTCCAGGGAAGGGAACTCCTTCACATCCAGTGGAAAGTAACATGAGTAGGAAAACTAGATCCCACATATTTCTAATAAAACTATAGACATGCCTATATCCCCATAGTTTCACTGAATTTCACTGAATTTTTTTAGAGTTGGAAGGGACCATAGAGATCATCTAGTCCAACTCCCCTGCTGAAGCAGGATTGCTTAGAGAATGCTACTCAGGACTGCATCCAGGCGGGTCTTGAAAATCTCCAAAGAAGGGGACTCCACAACCTCCACGGGCAGCCTGTTCCAGGGCTCTGTCACCCTCACCGTGAAGAAATTCTCCCTCATATTCGAGTGGAACCTCCTATGCTCCAACTTGTGCCCATTGCCCCTTGTCCTGTCACTGGGAACCACTGAAAAGAGTCTGGCTCCCTCCTCCTTCAACCCACCCTTGAGATACTTATAGGCATTAATAAGGTCTCCCCTCAGCCTTCTCTTCTCCAGACTAAAGAGTCCCAGCTCTCTTAGCCTTTCCTCATAAGGGAGATGCTCCAATCCCTTAATCATCTTAGTTGTCCTTTTCTGTCCTGATTGACACACTTTTTACCTCCCTGCCATCTCTCTTCCGCTTCGGGAAGCCCATCAGCAACACTGCTTAACACTTGATTTCTCTGTAATACTGAAACTTCTCTCTTTTCCAACCCACCACTACACCCCTCTTACAGCCCAGAGATCTTCAGGGCTAAAAGAGGAGAGGCATAGTTGTTTGGCATATTTAACAAAGGAAACACAGAGTGGATGGTATTTTGCTTCACAGCCAAAGCAGAGTCCAGAGCTCCTGACTTCTGCACTGTTTCATGAGTTACACCTCCAAAGTGAGACATTTCAAAATGCAGGGAGTTCAAAGACACTTACCCATTTTTAATCAGTTTTTCAGCATTATTAACACTTTAGGTTCAGAGCAACCAGCCCACTTGCAGCTCACTTTGGGCTCATCTGCAGCTGTCAAATAAGAAATACCAAGGGAAGATTATTGTGCTGTCACACTAACACTACAAGGTGACGTAGTCTTTTGGGCTGCATCTACATAAGTGTCACCCACGGAAAAAGTCTGTTCCGCTCATTTTGCCTAGCGCTTGGAAAAGGACTCATCTCTGCTGGCAACAACTACACCAAGATGGTTTCCCGTCCCCCAGAGGCACCCAGTTATAGAATCATAGAATCATAGAATCATCCAGGTTGGAAGAGACCCTTGGGATCATCGAGTCCAACCATCTACCCTACACTGGTGCACCCACCCTGGGCTAGACTCTGTTGCAAGAAGAGCTATGAGTCTCACCCATCTCCTCAGCACAGCTTGGGAGGCATCTCATCCACACACGTCAAGAACAAAGTTTATCACACCGGACAGAACTTTTTTGCTTCCATGCAATCCTGCGACCAAAACCCAGTTGCCAATCAGCCAACAAGCCAGTCAGCCCCAAGCTAATGTAAATGAGTTTGAGTTTCTGGACTGCAATAGCCACATGTCTCAGAGCTCCCCTGTTCATACCTATCACTGCTGCAGCTCTCAAGTGAGTGCTACCCAGATCTCCAGGGAAACAAGTCCTGCTCATCCTGAAATCTCACTGTCACTGTAGGTATCAAAGGTTTACACCATGGTCCTTTTCCTTCAGTCAGGATGAGCTTCCTGAGCCCAAAGCAGAGCTCCACCAGTTTGACTCAGTGAAAAATCCTTCCCAATCAGCTGCTCATTTCCCACCCTCGTGTTGGGTATGCAACCCAGCTCAGCAGCTGACTCTCCACACCACCTGGCTGCATCCCTGCAAATGCAGCAGCAGAGAGTGTTAACTCTCAGCATCCTGGAGCACTATTCCCTCTTTGCCTGCTCACTGAGGAGGGTGAGCTGCTAGAGGCCAGGAGAGGAATTTCCTGATTTCATCTACATCCGAGAACCAGGTGCACAGCAAGTGCTGTGCATCCTAGAACACTTGAAGCTTCAGCAAAAAGCTTTTCAGAAACATGCCCAGAACATGACAACAAGCTTTACTGAAAAATAAAACACACCTCAAAAAAAAAAAATCTGTGTCAAGTGGACTCATTGCTTCAAAAGGAAAGAATATGGATAAAAATTTGGATCAGTTACTTGGCAAATATTTGTGCACTGAAAGCATCTAACAACTTCCCCTAAATCCAGCATCTACTGCATCCTCTTCTGGTCCCAGTGTCTCATGGGTCATGCCCTTCCCTGTCACCAGGTTTCCTTTCCTGCCCAAATCCATCTTTTAGCTCTGATCTAAAAGTCACAAAAAGCATCTTGGGCTGTGAACTGTCTTACATGCTGTTCGTATGCCATCCAGAACAGAAAGGTCCTGGGTCTACTTGTCACATTTGCAATGCAATGGCAGCAGTTCCCAGCAGTCTGTGCTCAAACCGGAGCACGGACCTCCTCTTTGCAACCCTTCCCAGGCCATGAACCACCATGACATGTGGCTGACTGTCCTAGACAGGCCTTTGCCACTGCTGACTTAGCTTGACAGTGCCAGGGAGGAGGGGGAAATGAATCAGGAAGTGAGCAACAGCGAGAGGTGTATGTCTAAAAGGCAGGGATGAGCCCAACTTTGGGAGATCACAATAACAGCATGTAACACATGCCATCTTCAAAGGACTAATGAATCCCTACAAGGTTCCCCTGTTATTATTTGCATTTCACAGATGGGTACATTAAGATGCAGAAGGCTGCATTATCCTCTGGGTCACACCTATTTCAGTCTATTCATCCCTGGTCTTATATTGGAACTCATCCCTATGGTGTGAGAGATCCTCCCACAAGTCAAAACAACACTGCTATCTATCAGGCAGGCTTGGTAAAGGAATCACCAGTATCATCTATGGTCTGGTTTGCACAGCACACCAGACCAACTGGTCCTATTGATCTCTCCTGGCCTTGAAAACTGATCAACCTATCAATTCTTCTTCCCACCCAACAGGCTGAAGTATACAAGCAGCTCTGGCTTATTGCTAGACTGGCTTTTTAAAAATATATTTATCTTTTTTCTGCATATTAAATACAAGACAGAGGAATCCAGAGGAGAGATGTATCCTAGTGTCTAACACTATCCAGCCTCATTCCACACACAGCCCTCAGTCTGGCCTGTGGAAAGGTCCTACCTTCCAGCCAGGAGCCTCCCCACAGCTCAATAACTTTTGTTCACAGAAGAATGAAGCTGCCCTGGGAAACTGCGCTTGCTGGGAGAGCAAAGTTCCTCCCCATGCTATAACCAATGCCATGTGGGGTTGGGGATGCTGGAACCAGTCTCTGCATTCAGAGGGACATCCAGCATCGAAGCAATGAGTTCTCCCCACCAACTGTGAGGAAGCAGCCTGCCATTCCTACTGTCAACACTTTCCAGGGCAGTATTTGCTCATTAAAAAAAAAATTGTTAGGCTGGAGATGGCAGGAGTTGGGTTTTGATCTGCAAGGCCTCAGCAAGTAACATCTGCAGAGTGAAAGGATTTCCCATGGCAAAGCACCACGACATCCCACGGAGCTGCAAAGGACTTGCAGCTTCAGAAGGCCACCAAGATCTGTGCTTTGATGGGCCTTACCAGAGCTAGCTGATTTCATGGCCCTTAACAGTATTTGTAGCTTAGATAAGGGTAATCAAAATCTCATCATTCAGGGCGTAAACTGATCGCCTGCAGGGGTTAGAAAGGAATTTTACTTCATGTGCAGCATTGCATAACCACCCGGATTCACTGTGGGTATTTTCCAGCCTCTGCTGAGTACCAGCCATGGGCCACAGCTAGAAGCAAAGCATGGCACACCGGCCGAAAAGCCAGAGTCATCATGCGAAAAAACACAGCCCCATTGTCTGGGAACAAAGTAGAAATTTTTCTGACTCTGGCTTCAACTCACACATGGAAATAAAAGACAATGACTGTCACTGGGTTGCTGAAACAGCAGAATTTCAACATAGGAAGAAAAATCTGTCCTGGGATTGTTTTCCTGTGGACAGCAAGAAGAGTGCCTGGAGAGCCCATGAGCACAGTGCATCACACAGCATGAAATGACCCATTTGAGTAACACTGTCCCATCCTGTGCTGCCAGCTGGACCCTGTAAGTGCCACTCCAACAAGGGGTACCAATAACCGGCACTCCAGTGAGGGCTGAGTCCTTCCATGTCACCCAACAACCCTCATCACCAGCCATCCCCAAATGAATGAGGGACAAGAACATAGTGTTTTCCTCTCCGCAAAATTATTATTTATGTTTTATCAGCAGCAAAGGATATCTCTAACATGTTGGAGCTGGCCGCAGGGTGTGGTGGCCTAAGTGCCAGTACCCATCGCAGGAGGCCAAAAACATGCCCCATGTGGGTGTTGGTTGCTCTTAGATTATAGTATCACCACGCCCCATTCTGCTAATTGCTAATGAAACTCTGATCTCTACCCCATCCCGCAGCCAGCCTGATGGCAGGTACCTTTAGCCATGCATGTGACCCATCACAGCACCAGCCGCTCCTTTGGAAGAACCTATGGGAAGACTGGACCCTGAATTTCTTTTCCCTGTAGAGGCTAACAGAATAAGGCACTTCTGTTCATGTATCTGAAAGATGACAATAGTGGCATTACTAGAGGTGTCTGCTGCCATGAGTTCTGACTAGAGGTGCTTGTAAGCCAACAGGGATAATTTCAAAAAAAACTATCAATTTTTCACTAAAAAAAAAATAAGCAACTATAACTGAAAGTAGAATACGTTTGCATGAGAACTATGGATTTTACATAATCTTCTGTTTCTCCTCCCATATCCCCCAAATTTAGGGGAGAACATACAACTGACATGAATATTTGCGTTTGGTCCCTTTACACGAGATGTGAAAAGGTTTGAACACCTTTCTATGGGAAAATGAGGCACGCTGTCAAATAGGATCATTACCTTCAATAGCATCACTCTGGCTGCTAAAGGAATAGTTCAGCCTTATCAAAGCTAATGGCACAGGCCTCGATGCATCAGGGGGGGAGAGGAATCACAAGAAACACATCAGGATTTCGGGAAACCGCCTTAGGTCTAACACACTTAAAGAAACCATCTCCATTCATTCCTCACTGCTCAGACTCTCTCCACTCACACACCAAAATGCAACTTTCACGCAGGCATTCACTGTGTAACCCTGGAGTCTGCTCCTCTGTGGTCAGATATTCCAGAGTGCAAGTCTGCCGTCATCAAATCCCTTGCAAGTTTGTACCTGATTTTCAGCCAATATGCTCACTACTGAACTATTAATCCTTATGGTCCGGAGACAGTACTTGCCAGGCCCTTCCTGGTGACAGTACTAGGACACCATGACAAATTCCTGCTAGCATGGCTTCCCTTACACACCTACATGGGACTTCTGACATTAGCGTCCCACAGCAAAGCCCTCATTAGTGTCTGACACCAGGACTTGTCTACACAATACCTTCGGGCCACAAACCAGCAACTCTGCTCATGCTGAGCAGAGAAGAGGTTGCTCTGGACATACTCTGAACTGCACAAAGGCTGAAGAAACACCCCACCAAGAACCTGTCCACGTGGCCAGTGAGCTGGGGCACACAATGCCTAGAAAGACACACTGCAGGTCCTGCCCACCCCATGGGTCTGGCCTGCCTCTGGACTTCCCTACAGGTATGGATCATACCTCCCAAACGGAGTGCTAAACACTCACCAATTGGTGATCTGCTGAGCTAAAGGCACCTTCCAACATCTCCAGCAGACATGGCTGATTGCCATGGCAGTCTTGGTCTTTCTTTCTCCTGGAGAAGAGGGAAATGAGCCATCTTCCTTCTTTCCATCACCAGGGACTGCACCTACGCTGTTGACTCCCCTTTTGGTTCTACACTTGCTCTCCCACCAAAGGTGGGGGGGGAACCCTTTCCCAAAGAGTTTGCGGGTCTTTTGGGCACTCTCAATCTTTTTGGTTTTGTCTGAAGCATTCCTTCAGCTACCGCAAACCATCCTCAGAGTCCTTTTGCCTGCTTCTCAAGCACATGCATTTGATGGGAGTTCAGCACACGTTTAACCCAACCTGTTTCCCCAAGGACTGTTATAAACCATGCCTTTTCCATAGGCACTCCTCCACATGCAGAGCTTTGTTATCCCTGCAGCAGGAATGTGCTCACCACGAGAAGCCCTGAGGTTTACCTGATTACCTTTAACTACCTGTGGCTTTTCGCTTGCATTTAATGACACTGTTTCACACAGCACACTAGCCTGTGCACCCATATCCAACTTAATAAGCATCCCGTTGCAGTTGGGTCACCAGTCTAGTGGTGGAGCAGATCAGCTAACAAATGCCTAATGACAGCAGTGAGAAGCAATGTGTTCACTAGCAGTGATTGATTAACAAATTGGCAAGTAGGAGTGGCATGTGGCAGATGCTAACAGCATCCCAGAGCTGAAACAAGGCCATGGAAAGACCCAAACCAGTGCTATTTCAGTTTTTGAGGAGCATCTAGATCATGATCTGGTCCTTTTCATCACCAGTCAGTGCCTGGCAGGAGGGTAAAACCAATAAAATTTCAAATAGTCAGTAGGCAGCAAAGGACCCCAGCTCTTGTTGGTGTTCACCTTGTCCTAAAATATCTAATGGTTTGGCTGAACATACTCCAAGCATTTGTCCATTATGGTGCAAAACCAACAACAAAATTGTCTTTCCTGGTGGACTGCTGGGATCTCCCAGCCTGTGGTCCCTTCCAGGGCTGGGAATGTAGTCACTCTTTATTTCCCAGCTGAAAATAAGACCATAATCCAAGATTTGGGCTGCAGGAATGAAGCCTTCTGAATACAATTTAGTAAGTTTGCATAAAGCTTGCCTTTGCACCTTTTGTGAGACTGACCATGGAGCTGAGGATGCCACACACCAGCTGTTGCATGTAAGAGACCTGCCTTTTGCAGCACTGAAACAAGGAGCCCAGTGACAAGAGCCCTGGGGTTGGGGAGCAGGGACCGAGCTGCTGCCTCAGGAATTCCCCCTTCATTTCAATGAAATAAAGTGATCTCTCTTGCTGCCTGTCCTACCATCCAGCTGCCTTCACTGCAGTGGTTCATCCTTGTGTGAGTTCCTGCCTGTCCAGAAGATCTGTCCACCCATCACTGGCTCGGGACCAGATGCAGCACACAACTCTATCACTGTCCAAATGCTATTTTCTTCTAGTATTCATTGCCATACATGTTTGACCCCCATGGGCTGTTTACCTGGTGTGCTGACTTCAGGGGACACGCTTTGCTTTGTTAATCACAGTTGCTGGAGATGCCATGGAGACTGCTTCCAAAGATGTAGGACAGACTTACACCCATGATTTATTCTGACATTAACACTGCGCTACCTCCATGGAGCACAGAAGTGGAAAGGATCTCCTGGGTCATCAAGTTCATCTGCCTGTCGTCACTAGTAACCACATCACTAGATCAATTAGGAGATGTTTTATTGGCCTATCACAGCTAATGGGCTCCTCAATCCGGCAGAGGAATAACAGGATCCGAAAGCTAAAAGCCGCAACTAAAGCAACATCAGGCTGGCAACAAGGGATGACCATTTAACAGTGCCTGAGTGGTGCCTGGGTCTGTACAGGGAAAGAGCTTTCCAGAGCATCCCATGTCACCACCAAATTTTCAGTTTAGTCTGAATGTTTTCCCAAGGCTATTTTATCCAGTGGCTTTCTGCCCCAAACCCATGAGTCTCTGGGAATCTCTGGACTGCTGCTACGTGGTTTGTGAGAGGTAACAAAGAAAAGCAGTTTCTACCAGCTATGTGATAATACACTTACTGGGAGATTGTTTCTAAGGAATTGTACCTTCTATGGGAGACATCCAGAGGAATCCACAAGCTGAAAGAAACAGTTAAAAAATAAATCACTGCTGTGAGTGAAACAAGAATTAACTCAAAACAACCTTCTGGCTGCAGCTAACTGGTTTAAAACCCACCCTAAGAGCTACACCTGTCACCAGGTTTACAAAAGCGAGCAGTTAAATGGAATTTATTATTTGTTTTTAAGGTATGGCATCAAATAAAATAAAAAAATACCATATCCACATGCCCTAGGCTTTTTTCCACACGCTTTTGAAGATGCTCTCCTAGAGATTAGACTGACATCTAAGATAATTAGCACATCTTCAGGCTGGAGACTTAATTAATAACAAAAAAATAAGTCTGTCATATTTACTAGGAAACCTGGGCAACATTCGTTGTAATATTTTCTCTCAGCTGAACACATATACAGCCCACTGTGGCTATAGTGGTGCTAGTACGCACTTTCTGTTTACTATCAATTCTAGAAAACAAAACAAAAACACCCAAAGTTGAGGAGAGTTAAAAAAAAATTGGGCCAAATAAGATGTTTTGCTTCATTCTTGAGCTTTTCTATACTCCACATTTCACATAAAGTCAAAACATCTCACTTTTAAATTATACAAATCACTACAACAATGACCGCAAGTCACTGCAACATCCCAGACACACTCAGAATGAACACTTGCATTGCATGGGGTTATGTTTCAGGCTCGTGTTGGATGCTTAGACTATGGGATTTAGTGGAATTTCCCAGAATTCACAAGGGATCCTGAATTTTTGGTGAGAACGTAATGGAGGGGATTTCGAATCACTAAGTGAAAGGACATGAATTCACCTTGCCACTGAGCAACAGGGCAAACAGTTAAGTTTTACTCAGGAATGCAAGACATCCCTATAGCTTCTTGCTGGATATTTGTAGGACCTCTCAAAAAGCAACAGCTTGAAAAGGTGCAAAAATCCTATAACAAGATTATACCCTCCCCCCCATTTACACCAGATTGGGGGGGAATAATTTACTCAGTCTACCCGTTTAGTGGATTTCTGAAGACCCTTTTCAGATGATCATCTCATTCAGTCTATCTTAATGGTATCACAAGGCCTGAGCGAAGGATCAGAGCTGCATTAGGCTTGTTGCACCACACAGCTGGACAGCTTTGTGTGTACACGTTAGGGCTGGTCATGGGCAGATCACTCGGGTCTGCACACTGCAAAGGATAACCGTGGACCTCAAAGTGCCAAGGCTTATAGCAAGAACAGCCAAACTGGAGGTCTTCTGGGACCAGAGAGATAGCAGTGACACATTCAGGAGCATCATGGAGCACTCATGCAGACCAGCAGCTTCAAAAAACTGTCAGAGGGAGGTGTATTCTTTTATACAAAGGGTATCCCTCTGGAAACAGTGAATTCTCTCAATAGGATGAAAAAGGTCAGTGCAATGGAAACAGACAACTGAGGACCAGAACATCAATTGCCTGCTGGATGCTAACAGGGTGGTCTCACATCTGAACTGTCCCCTACTCTGAGCTGGGGAAGAACTCATGGTGTGGTCCACATGGCCACCACCAATGCAGGATGGAGAGAACAATCTTGAAGGCAAGATTTAGCTAGTAGCTACCAGGCTAAAGGCCAGGACCAACTCAGTAACATGCTCAGAAGTGCTTCCCCCAGTGCCCTATAATGAAATCCAGAGTCATTGCAAGGTTCAGATTATAGTACCTTGAAGACACACTTGAGTAGGGAGAGTCTATACAGTAAAGATCCAAATACTAAACCCAAATGAAAATGTATCAAGGCTACTGGCACGTAAAGGTGTTAAACCAAATACTGTGGGAAAGCCAATAGTTTGACAAGACATGTGGTTTGGGAAAATGTGGTCTCCAGTGGAGAAGTCATGAATAATTTCTATCCTGGAATAAAAGGATAGAAGCAAAAAAAAAAAGTCAGGGAGGAAACAGCAGACTGCAGCCCCAGCAGACATCCCTCTCAGGCCTGCACAGAGAAGGAACAGAACGAGACACCATGTACACATTTCTATCTGAGCACCAAAGGTCTAAAAAGCAAGGTGAGCGAACAGCAGTGCCCTGGTTTCAGAAGGGGCTATTAACATAACCAGCACCTCAGAAACTTGGTGGATGGAAGATAAGCAGCAGGACATGGTAATGAGTAGGTACAAATTATAGAGGAATGAGAGTAGGCTGTGCAGGTGGAGGAGCTTAGCATCAAGGAGCTGGGCATTAAAGCATACATTAAGGATAACTTATCAAAGAGCACAATCAAGTTAACTGTATCAACAAGTGCCACAGAGTCCCCAGGATTGCAGTCCCATGCCCAGGCATTACTGTGTTAGACTTACTCCATCATCCACCCATCCAGAATAGGGCAACAACTGCAAAACCTAAGGGAGATGAGTGAGGCTGTGATGGACATGAGAGGACACAAGCACGAACAACAGAAGACATCCATCTCCCTGTACAGATGGGATAACTGACAGGAGGGAAGATGCCTGCATTTAAGATGGGAAGCTACTGCTCCCTCCCAGCAGCAATTTATGACTTCTGATGCAGAGACCTGCTTCTTCAGCACGCCCTGAGCAGCACCCAGGAGCTAGTGGGTTTGATTTCAAGTATATTGCCAGTGGCTCTTTGCACCTAAAAACTGACAATCTTGAAGGTAGCCTTGCAAACCTGCTACTGTCAGTTTGACTTGAAGCGGGAGCTGCCTAGAAACAGATACACTCATTCAAAGAAAATTAAAAAGGAAAAGACAGTAAGGAAAAACACACCCAGGAGGTGGGAAGACCGTTTGAAGAAGTCGTTAGAGTAAACATGCATCTCTTAAGGGGAAAAAATTACAAATAAAAGCTAGCATGCTTAACAAAGTGGGACAATTAACAGTAAAATGAGGCTAAGTAGAAGTACTGTCCAAATAATGAAAGTGTAAAAACAGTCTAAAATGTAAAATCCGCAACTGTGCCAAAATAATCCAAATATTCTGTGCAGAATTTTCCAAGTCACAGGCACTAATAACAAAACATATCAAAGAGTCCATGATCACAGGGCTAAGGGAGCCTCCAAGGAAGATAACGCCATAGTAGAAAAGCTAAATTAACTCTTATTCACGATAAGCTGATAAATCCTGATAACGGAGTCACAGTCAGAGATTAAACCCCCCCCCCCCGCACTGAAGGGGCTCAAACATGCAATCACCCAGCTCAATATTGCACTTTTGGGGGAAGGGAGGAAAGCTCATATAAACAGAATAATGAAGTACACAGAGAGAAATGACAGACTGGGGAAGACTCATCACAGGTTTTGGGGAGACAAATCCTGTCTAATCAGTCCATTTGAGTCCCCCCAAGTATGGGCAAGCAATGGTGCTGCTTGACACAATGAACTTTTGTTTCTAATGAACCAGTTTCTAGATCCTTCCTCTAAAGGCTTCTGAAGAATGCAAGGTAAAGTAAAGCAGCAGCTCCTTTGAGTTAAAAATCGCTAAAAATGAAAACAGTAATAAGAGGTCAGCTCTCCCAGTGGAGGTGAGACCCAACAGGAATCTCTGCAGCTCAGCTTTTTATAAATTACTCTGAAAAATCAATTAGCAAAGGGACAAATGGAATGATTCAGGAGAGTTCAAAGCTTCAAGTCAACTGAGAGAAAAGCACAAGTCGCTCATGACACAGTGGCTGGACAAGCAAGTGGCAGACAAATTTCAGCATTGAAAAATGTAGACAGGAAAAAGCCAGCTGTGCTATACCTGCACATTACAGCTGTACATTAGCAACCACTGTCAGTGGGTGTATTATGGAGACATTGTGGGTAAGGTCACAAATAAATGTCACTTCATTGTTGAGCAGCAATCAGAAAGGTTTAGCACCTGATAGAAAGTGTTAAGAAAGAGAGGGGATAAAACAAATTATTTCTGTCATACTGCTGTTCAACTGCTGGGTCTGCTCAGCTGCAGCATTCTGCACAGTTGTGACACCGTGGCCTTCATCATCATCATCGTAACAGGGGTGTAGAGAGCTAGAAAGGGCACAGAGAGCCTCTCTCCTGGCCACAGAGAAAAGCAGAACTAGGACAGGCTTTTGTCTAAACTCACAGCAGCTCCTACAGCGGAAAACAGGCTACAGAGGGGGCTATGGTTCAACACAGTCCACAAAATCAGGAGTGACCCAGAGAAAAATGAACAGCAGATGTTGTTCAGGATTACTCATAGCACTAGAATTAAGGGATACTAAATAAATTATCATATAGTAGGCTTAAACAAACAAAAGGAAGTTTTTTTTTTCCCCTCCCCATACAATCTAATTGCATTGTGGAACTCATCGCCCCAGGATGTTGTGGATGCCAAACACATCAAGGGAGTCAAAAGTCAATTAAACAAATTCACAGACTGGTCCATCAGTGGCTATTAAACATGATGATGGAGATGCAGCCTCTGGCTGGCAAGTCCCTAAGCCACACGAAGCTTTATCACAGGAAAAATTACTCTATGCTTGCCCTGTTTATTCTCCTCAGCATCCACGGCCAACCTTGGTCAGATCCAGGACCCAAGTAGAGGAGTTATCCCAAGCTGGTGCAGACTCTCAGAGCTGATGTGGACATTCTCAGGTCTCAGAACATGGCAGTTCTGGTATAGAGATTTGGACTGCCCCTTTGTCCCTGTCCTGAAGTGACACTAAACCTTCTGAAAATAGGATAGATTGCCAACATCTTGGGCTAAAATTTTGGGTTTTAAACCCCAGGAGATTCCAAAATCACACCCAGATGTCAGTCCTTTGTTTGGATGTCATGATTTATATTCTGAGTGACACTTCCTCTTCTGTCTCCCTAACAATGACAAAACAAAGACCTATAAACAAATCCTGGCTCCAGATGTTCTTTTGCCCTCATTAGCGACCAGCTTGGCTAATGCTATTTCATCAGCCCTTTGTTTCAGGGTGGCAAGCCAACATCAGCAAGTCGAGGACACTTTGATGGGCTCCCCCCTCTTGGGATGTGACAAATTCCCAGGACACTCCTGCCCAACACTCCCTACAATAACAAGCACGGGGCTGAATTACTGCCCTTGACAATGTTTGGTACGTGGAAAAACTTGTGTTTGCTAATTACCATGATTGCTCCATAAAAATCCCCCTCGGGCAGCCGCATGCAATCCCGGTGAGCCGCAGCCCTGCCCCTCAGCAGCAACCCAGGTGGAGACGACATTTCCTCTCTTTGAAGAGCCTCCCCAGCATTGGAGGTGTCCCACCCACTCGCCAGATCTATTCCTAGACATATCGGTTTCTATTTATTTTCCCACTGACTGTTACACTGGTGCAAAGAAACAAGGTGGAGAATCAGTCAGACCAGACACATAAGTAGGCTACAAAACAAAGATTTTCCTCTTCCTTTGAAGCCTACTATCCATTATTTTTGATAAGAGGTGCAGCAGATTTATTTCCCTGGTTTGAGCACTCCTAAGCCTCTTCACTAAGCCTGGCAGCGAGAACCTCAAAGCAGATGCCAAACCCTGCAATCTTTTTATGTGTGGTAGAAATAATCCCTTTGCCTGGTGCCTGGGAGAGCTGAACCCTGACATTCATACAAGCTGCTGATGGACTGGCACTCGGGAGCCGAAGCAGAGCCAGCAGCAGGGTGTCTCTTCCCCTCAGAGCACCTTCACTCTGCATCAGCCAACAACCACAAGCTTTGCTTTAATCTGAGCTCCAGTCTTGTGCCAAGGTGGGAAAGAGGTACACAGATCTGATCCCACAGCCCGTCAGATCTCCTCGTGCCAGGTCTCTGCAGGGAGATTTGGGTACTTTCCTCCCTGCAAGAGATCCTTTACTCTTCCTCTTCCTGCAATTTCACTTCTATCTTTAGTAGCTTTATGAACTGAAGTGTGGAGCCCAAAGAAACCCTTATAAAAGGGGAACACAGCTCCCAAAGCCACCCATGCTTCCTAATCAATATGGGCCAAGCTAACCAGGTCCTTTTGCCTGGCTGGCTGCCTTAAACTGATGAAGTCAAACTTCATGAGTCACAACACCATAACCAAATATTCCCAGTATCAGGGTAACTGCAGACATTTCGAACCAGAACAAGCTGCAGGGAGAGATAGAAGCTAATCATAAAAGGAATAAATCAAGGGGAAATACTGGGCACTTCACTTTTGGCAGGGAGGGGCTGATCAACTTTTACTGTGGAGGAATAAGGAAGAGTGAGAGAGGGAAGATCCACTTTCACTTCGCTCCCAGGATGCCCAAGGACTTTCACATCCCTGCACAGAGAACAGCTGCTGTAAGTCTTTACATCTCATAATGATAGATTCCTTGTTTAAAAATAAATCAGTGCAGCCTGGGATGAATGCCAACACATTTCCCCCAGTTTTCCCACGTCCTACATTTTAAAGGCAGCTGATGAGCTCCATCCTTGCTTATTCCTCATCCTTCCTTTAATAACTCCCTGTGTTCCCATTAAAACCAGTGCATTGCCTTCCTCACCTTGAAATTTCCCCAGAACTGCAACCCCCTGCTTTGGCTGCTCTTGTTCAGTTTTGCATCATATTGTGCTACTGCTTCAACAGCACTAGCAATCTTTGAAGTTCCTTTTGGTAACTTCTCACACAGACATCACCATTGAACCCTTTGTGCACGAGGTCTAAAAAACCACCTCTACTGAGTTTCTCCATCTCCAAAAATACAGACAAATGAATAGTTCAGGGCCAGCTGGAACCAACACTTATTCTTCACATATTGATCTTGACCTTCCAGGTTGATATCATTCCCTAAAACTTATAAAGAGGGACCCAAGGTTTACAAACAAGGCGCTCAAACACACCATGTTGTGCAACATGCAGGCTATCAAACCTGGAATCTCATTACACCCTCTGCCTCCCACTCTGGGTTGTGTTCCCTTGTTACATCTTGTTTCAAATTAGACTGAAAGCTCGTCACGCCAGCGGCAGTGGCTCCCTGTGGCACCACTGCAGCAAACCAGATTAATAAGCAAGACTAAAAACAGCTCTCAAAAGCATCAAAAAACAAAGAGGAAACCAAAGAGATGCGGGAAAGTCCGTGCCCCTGCCCTGAATAAAGAACAACTCTCAAGATGCTTGAATAACTTCAGGACATCCACGAACTTGACTTCTCTATCATGAGTCTCATTTTTCACTTCTAGCCTCAGCACTTCACAAATTAAGGGAACCTAAGTGAAAAGATGCTTTGCACAGTCTGAGATTTTTTTATGTTGTGTTTCATCAGCATAGCTTAAAGATTTAACTAGCCCATTCAAACTGGGTCATTTGTGTTGTAGACAACAGGGCACACTCAGCAAGCAGGGGATATAAGGATTTTAGTGGCATGAAAATAAGCAGCCTGTCCTTTTTCAGCAGACTGCTCTGTCCTAGCCCAGGATCTCACACCCTCCATAGCATGGTTTTGCCACTGCCTTACTCCCCTGACTTCTGGCTTAGGACTTACCTTTGGAATTAAGCTATCCCTCCCATAATAACAGCTGGTTGGGGAGGTGCTCTCTGATCAGCTTTCCACCAAGCTGCACCCAGAGCTCCAGGTGCTGCCCTTCCACTGGGGCATACAAAGACCTGCCATTGATGTAACTGGCCATCACCTCCTAGGGGCTTTACACCAATCAAATAATTTTTCCAATAGCCTGAAGAAGCTGAAAAAAGGAGCAGTATCTGCTGTTTTATCAGCTGGGCTATGGAAAAAGGAGAGATTTGCCACTGGCCACCAAATGCTCCCCTGAAGCTGAGCCCAGGGTTCAGTCCACTGTCCCCCATCATCTCCCCAAACGCACACGCATCTGCTGCCAGGGTCCACAATAACAGCACTGAGGTTTGAAAGGCAAGAGAGAACTTGCATCACACAGCTATTTCACCCTGCTGCAGAAGAGACAGTTTCATCCCTCTCCAGTGGACACGATTTCTGTAACAAGCAGCTTTTAGTGATAGAAATTCCCAGCCCCAAAAGTATAATCCTAATCGTTCAGGTGCACAACAGCAGATCAGATGTCACTGCTTCCTAGGCAGCCTTAACTCCTTTCTCCCCCTGCCCACCCTCCCTAAGAGCATCATCTCTGCAGGTCCACCTCTCCCAGGACTAGCACACAACCACTGGATTTTGCTTCTACAGGGCCTGCTGACACCAAAAACAAAGCCCAAGAAGTGGTTCTGGTGATTTTTGCTAGTTAGGCATAGTGGGACTGCCCTAAAGGCACTGCCAGTTTCAGCGTAGTTTATCCTTGCACAGCATTGCTGATACTGGCACCACGGACCCCCAGATAAAGGTGGCTCTCTGGGTTACAGAGGGAGCATGCAGTGCCCACACCGGTGAGCACACTTACTCACAGAAGACAACAGCACTGGAAAGCAAAGCTGTCATTCCACGGGAAATCACCAATTCCAAATAAGATTAAGTTTTTCTCTTTTAATCATCTTCCATCCAAATGGTGTTCAGGACAAGAGGACTCGCAGACGAAGCTTTAACCTCCCCCTCTTAGCCTTTGCTTGCAGCAGTAGTTACACAGACCCACAAATGAGACCACCATATTTGCATACCATTTAACTTGGCACCACAGTTTTCCTGCTGGGAGGAAGGTTCCTATGGCTGGGTGGGGGAGGGCTGTCCAGGAACAAAACCATGTTCTACAGAAAAGGAGGAAGAAGTTAGCTATTTCCTGCCTCATCCCAGAGCTTTGGAATGAAGACACCTACGGCAACAGCAAACAAGTGCTCAGCAGCACTGCAGTGATGTGGTTTAACCAAAAAAAAGAAAAAAAAAAACCAACCTTTCTTGAGCATGCAGCTAAGCAGGCCCCAGGCAGTAATGGCTACATGATGAATAATAAACCCATCTGAAGAAAGAAGCATGAGTCAACCCAGATGAAGAGTTCCTCATAGTTCTCCCCCTCCCCCCCGCCTTTGGCTGTTCCTTGGAAAACCCATATGCGTTAGGAGGGTGTCCATAAAACAAACATTTGGCTGCTTTCTTGAAGAAACCTTGGAGAGCCCAGAACTGGCTGTGTGGGCTGAGTCCTCAGCAGGGTACAGTAACCGAAGGAAAAAGAAACCCCCTCGAGGCCTGTTATAGCATTTGGGATGAAGGAAGTGGAGCAGAAATCTTTGTAGAAAAGCTATTTACATCTGCTTGACCATTGTAAAACAGGTCCCCAGGCTCTTCTCCACTTGGAGGCATTTGGATGACAGGCTACTGCCGCAGCAGTTTTACCTTTCCCAGGGGAAGGGAGTGGTGCAGAGCAACCACAGGTAACCACCAAGCAGCATATACAACCTGTGCCAAGGAACAGGTGCAGGCAGAGTGGTCCCACCTGCTTTGGAAGGCAGGAAGGGGACCACAACAGGCTCCCTGCAAGGACCAGGGTGCTGTCTGCAGTGCCGCCTCTTGGCTCGCAGCCCCACATTTGCAGGAGAAGCCAATGAAAGTGAAAGATACCTGCACCCTCCTCCAGACTCCACCTTGCCACCCCAGCCTTCCCCGACAGGCTGCTCCTCCCTAGGAGGCTACTTATCTTCTCCCACTCAAATCCCTTGATCTGCCTGCCAAAGCCCAGCCTGTTCCAGGAGGGTCTGGTTACCCAGATACTGCCAATTACTGCAGGGCTGAAGCTCACCTCTGGGCTACCACAGGGCCAGGTAGCTCTAGGTCTGGTCTTCCCTTGCTTTGTCCCAAATGCCCATTGGAGGTCCACAGGTTCACCCATCCCAGTATCACACGTTGGCCCCAGACGTTGGAAAGTCAGTCCCATGAGGTACAGAGAAGGAGGATCCCATGTACTAAGACCAAGAATCCAAACCAAACACTTCTACTGTTGCTGAAATGAGTGTGGATGCACACAAGTGACCAACCTATCCAGCAGCAAGGCACAGCTCTGAGCAGCTCCTGCTGCTGGCTCGAAGCCAGGCTCACACAGCTGACTACCCCAGCCTTCCTTACCCAGAGGCCAGCACCATCTCCAGTTCTCCCTGCATCACAAGAGGGACAAAAACCAGAAGAACTGTGGAGGTGTTCTGCTTGCTAGGGACCATGAACAGTGGGGAAATGGGGTGACAGAGGCCAGACTTGCATAGTCCTACATCCAGCAGACCCAGCAACTTTGTGGCATGGGAGGTAGACAACAGAGTCCACAAGAGGTAGCAGATAAATTCTGAGCCACCTCCACACGGTCTGTCCTTCCAGAAGGAAAGTTTCAAGTCTGGTCTCATTCAGGACAGCACTGGCTATGACAGCCAGCTCTGCTGTTGGCTTCTGTCACTGCTCCTCATCCTGCAGCACAAAGTCTTGCCCTGTCCACTACTTCAGGAAGAGAAAATGGGTTTTGACCTCTCTTCTTCCACTGTATGTTCCCTGCAGTACATGGACAACACAGCACAATGCATGGCACACAGAAGGCTTGTCCTAGGGGCTGGCACACAGGCCCCAGACGTGCTCTGCCCCAAACCCAGATCATTGGCCGCTCCACAGCAGCTCCCCTTTCCCTGGGGATGGGACATCCCATTGTGTCTGGGGCTCCTCACCAGGCTCATCCCCCAGCATGTGCCCAGCACCACGAGCAGCCAAGCAAATATTGCCTCCTCCTTCTTCAGCCTCTTGAGCAACCACCAGTGGGTGGACACACACCCAGGCTAAACACAGCTCCAGTACCACCGCCCCCACCCCGCCATGGCTTATACCCAGGTCACCAAACACATTCTTGCTTTGGGTGCACTAGTTCTCACACTCCTCCCCAGGAGGGAGCCCGTGTTGCTCAACCCCGCTCTAGCTCTGATTTCCCCTACGCTGAACCCGGAACCAGATTTCACTCCTCACAAAAAGGTACCGGCCCTCCTTGCCCACACAAGCTCTGTCCCAAGGACGAGGAGGATGCAATGCTGCCACCATCACAGTCAGAGGTGGCCTGCGTAGCCAGTTGGGCTGCAGCATGGCAATCCGTCCCCACGAGCAGGGGTGCAGGCTGGCCCAGGACTTAATGGGAAGGGAAAGGTCTCGGTGTCGCAATTGCCATTCTCTCTAATCCCCGTGTTCCAGTACCTCAGAGCACAGGTCAAACCATGCAGCACCTGACATCTGAAGGACAGGGGGTTTAAGGCTCTCAATGTCTCCTCAGCACAGCCTTTAGCTCCACATGACACATCCAGCTTTTGCAATCCAGGTTAGCACTCATCTGTCCTATTTCAACTTCAAAGCACTTCACAAACATTAACCAATTAATCCTCTCACCACCCTCAGAGGGAGGTGAGCATCTTTATTTTTATCCATTTCCCCATCAGTGAGAAGGAGAGAGTTAAGTGCATCCCTAGCTGACTCCCAGCTGACTGCACTTGACTCCCAGCCCCAGGCTGGGGCCATCAGGGGAACTACACACAGAGTACACCTCAGACAGCAGAAATGCTGCAGAAACAGTCACAGCTGCCCAGGTAGAGCTGTCACCAAGCATCTTTATTTTCCTCTGTGCCCCATATGACTTGGCTTCTTGAGCACTTTCTGTTCATCATCAGTCAATGACCTGGAAGGAAAATGATCCGAGAAAAGCGAGACAGAGCAGACCACAGCCAC
>JARKVS010000207.1:181134-202415 GCA_030770645.1 Numenius phaeopus
GGGGCCAGTGGGGATGGTACAAGAGTATGGGGTAAAACTTTTGACATGACTGAAGCTAGACAGGCAGCTGAAACCCAACATGAGCTACTGGTAGTGGTCAGCTTTTGCTAAAAACTGGGGCAGAATATCCCGGCTCATTCTGCACTTGAAATCCCACTTATTTCCTCCAGCTCAGACAGAGCTTATTTTAGGGAACCCCACAACCCTCTGAGGCAGGGAGGTGGAAAGGGAGCTGACCTTCAGCTGGGAGGCTGCAGGAAGTCATCGTGAGTCACATCAGCATGGTGGCAGCTCACTCAGGGTGGGACACGTGTCACCAGGAGTGATGCTCCCCCTCAGCTATCCTGAGCTATAGCCTCAGATATCCTCAGCTATCAGTCATCCTTTACATCAGTCAGGACTCACTCAAACAATGCCAGCAAGCAGCACAGCACCCTTCACCAGGTCCATCATATACCTCCAACACGTAACCAGCCAAAAAAGCGTTTTGTCACCTAAAATGACTACTGGTTGAAGCCATGGGCTGCACTCCTCCCTCAGCCAGCAGGCGGGTGGGCAGAGCTCCCATGCCAGGGCATCCAGGTGTGCTCAGGAGGACGGAAAGAAACACGCTGGTCTCTTAACAGCCCTCAGAGACAGGGTAGTGTGGAGAGGGAAAAGCAGGGTCCACAAGGAGGGGTTTCCCACCAGACTCCACCATCAGTGACAGCTGCATTTATCATAACCTTTTCATGGATCAAACTACTCACTCAGGAGAAGGGAATGCCCGAGCCGCAGGAGCCCTCCCGCACTTCCCGTGACGCCCTGGGACAGACCAGGCAGGGCTGGGAGGCTGCTCTCAATTCCCTTTCACTTCAGCAGCAATTTCTGTCCGCAGGGTTCCTCAAAGCATGCAAGTGAAAGTCTCCCTGCTTTTGCAACACCATTGACCCAGAGTGGGACTCCTGCTCCTCCGCCGCTGCTCCGGTGGCAGGAAGAGCCCACAATTGCAGGGTTTACAGGGAAGCACTGCTTCATTTTTCCCATTATTTCCGATGGCTGAGGCTCAACGCTAACTGCTGACAATTATTCATCCCCATCCATCCTGAGGTCCCAAATTGCACACTAAAGCCTGTGAAGATGTCAGGATCTTGAAGCCTTTTGGATGGAGAGGGGCAGCCTTTAAAGAACGTTCTGCAACAGCAGATCAATACTGGAAAGAGCTGAAATCAGTCCAACGTCTCGCTGAAGCAGCAGGAGAATTTCAGGCAGATGAAATGCAATTCTCTAACTGCAGTTATTAGAGGCAGCGGGGGTAGAAGCTTTACTTCTATTACAGATACAATGCCATGCCAAGGGAAGGCTTTTCTTAGCATCAAGAATCACTCTGAATACCTGATTAAAACAGTGCATACAATGTGCCTTAAATTTATTGCTGAGCATAGACCTTAAGTCACAGTAGCACCTCAAAGTGCCAGATTTGCCCACCTATGCAGGGGGTGTCACATCTGCACCTACAACATGGTTGCAAACCCAGGGAGGGGAGGCAGAGCTGCGGCTCCCCAGGTCCCACTCCTGCACCCCGAGGTGCAGGGACAGCATGGGGCCAGCTCACAGCAGACAGTGCCACCTGCTGACACCCAGTCCCCATCCCATCCCTCCCACTGGGGGCCCCAGGCACCCTCCCAGCCCATGCACACAACTGCACCTTCTCACATGCTAGTCAGACCCCAAAAGCAGCGGTAAATTCGTATAATATTCTCGGCTGCTCGTTGGGACATTCCCCCTTTCCACATGGTTGTGTGGGACAGACACCGAGCTGCTGGATGACACTGGCCACAACCATCAGTGTAGCAAGGGATTTGGCACCACGTGCCAAGACTGTTCTTCGAGGAGTGGAGGAAAAGTACCTGCACTGGGATATAGCAAGGAACAGTTTCTGGGTGTGCTTGTGTCTTCCTCCCAAACTGAAAACCATTTTCTTAGATGATGGCAATGCTCAAGATAGATATCTATTCCCTTGCTGAACCTCTCACCGCTTTTTGGGGTAAGGAAAGGAGTCCAAGCTGCTTAGAAACACCTTGGGAATGGGCAGGGAGACCACTCCACCATATTCATGCACCATGACTAGAGCTGCATTTGAATACTGCAAATGCACTGCATGCCCAAGGACTCAAAATGCCTTCAACAATGGTTGTGGGGTTTAGCTAAATGATGTAGTGATGCAACATTCTCTCAAAACCCCTACGAACTCCTCCAGGAAGCATTCACCCAAAGCAGAATTAAAGCATGGAGCAAAGCCCCCAAGCTCAGCAGGACTCTGGGGTCCTCAGGGACTGGGAAGGCTCTTGACACGCACTACAAGATGTTTGTTAGTAGATGGGTGAAATTTTTATCATGTTCCCAAACTTATAAACCTCTCACTTGCTCATCTTTTAGTTAAAAATGGTGGGAAGGTGGAATCCCCCTCCCCAAGAAATCCACTTCCTAAACCATTTTCAAGCCCAAATTTGCTTTTCCATTAACTGGCCAACAATATCCTTAGGTCACATCTTCATTCCTTAACCAACAGTTCATCAACCTTTATCTTCTTTGGGAAGTGAAAGAGAGGCCAAAAGACTCACTAGGTCAGATACTTAAACCAGTTTACAAATGAAGTTCACATTAAAAGGAAAATCTCCAGAAATAAGAGCGTTGGCACATTCTTTGAGTATGAACTATCATTATTACTAATTATTTACCCTGCAGCAGTCATTACAAACCCTAGCGCCATTGTGTCAGGTACTAGATAATATGCACATGTTAAACAGCAATATTCTTTTCTGTAGCAACTGTAAAAAGAGAAAAGACAAAAGACAAGAGAGCATCGTTCTCATGTGGAAGCAAAACCAGAAATTAATTGACTAGCCTAAGTTATACAATGAATGGCAATACTGAGCTGTGCACACTAATTTGTGTATAAAACATGCTTATTAAGTATATTAAAGCCCATGGGACACCGCTATCAGTCTGTATAAACAGCACCAGCCTGTACTCCTCAATTCTCACTTATAAAGCCTACCCCCAAATCTTCCTTCCTCCTGCCCTGCCTTCCCCTTACAGACGCTCTACTCTAATTTTAGAACTAATTAATTTAAATCTCTGACTCACCTCAGGTCTCTGATCTAGGCTTACATGATCTTTGCTACAAGACCTTTCCTTGCTGTTATTTGGCAGCACTCCCCAAAATACACCCAGCTCTGCCTCTGCCACAGCCCGGCGATGATCAGCAGCTCGTGGAAACATGCACAGGGCAAGAGCTAAAAACCAAGGAGCTCTCTCCCCCAGAAAAAAAAAAAAAAAAATCAATCACCACCTTATACATCTGTGGTTGGTTTACACATAGCACAGCAGCATTGTGCTGCCCTGATTCCATGGGACAGATGCCTAAGGATTTAGTTAACATGCAGGTCTCGCTCCAGAAATCAGGAAGACAGCATCCAGACCTTTCCACCCAAGCATCTAATGTCCAGCCAGAGATTGCAGCCAGGCTCTGGATGTGCCCCAGAAGGAACAAAAACCTCCAAACACCACAGAGATTTCATATAGTCCGTTTGCAAAAGGGAATAGAGCTCATTGCCCACAAAGCTGCTTCTCAAAATCCTTTTCTAACAGAAATGCTACCAATACAAAAGGGAATAAAGTGACCTGTTTCTAAAGATCCCACTCTGTCTCTCTTGCTGTGGGAGTGATTGTTGAGCACAGAAATTGGTGCAGGTGCCAGCACAGCAGGGCTCCTCAGAAACCTGGCACACACCAAAAACCTGCCTTTCTATGAGCAAAGGCAGATACAGACACACCTCTGATGGGAGAGCTTGTTCCTTCCTATGAGCCATCTGTGAGAGGTCTACCCTGGAGGGGAACCACCTATTCAAAACTCACCTGTGCTGCCCTGCACCCCCAAACACTTAGTTTCAAAACCCAAAGAAACTATCATAGATCACACAGCAGCTTTCAAATAAGGCCCTAAAGAACCACCGCCATCTCTGTGAGTATACTTGGTCCCCTGCTACCCCAAATATCATCATTACCTGGAATTCATCTTAACTGAAGAACTCGCATTCAGCCCACAGATCCCTCAAAACTCCATTGCAGCAGGAACCGCTTCTTCCCAGCGTGGCACCCACAGCTCTTCTCACCACAATCCCACTGCTGCCTGCCCAAACCAACCAGCCTCCCCTCACAGCAGACACAACACCCCCCCACCCTGAGATGGGGGGGCCATATTTATAATATCAGGAGGAGTCACATGCCTTGGGTCAGCTGAACTCATTTCCCAGTCTTTTTCTTTTTCAATTTCCCTCCTTCAGTCAGAGTGCTAAGTGGCACAGGAGAACCAAATTCAATTAAGAGGATTAATAGCAATTAAGCCCCTGTTGGAGCCAGGGTTGTGCTCTTTAGGCCTGGAAAGAAACTACATGTCACTGCAGCAAGATAAGCAGCAGGTGATGCCAAAAGCTTTTTATTTCCAAGGAGAAAAATTGGTTGTCTTCCTGCAAGCCTCCTCCTCCTCCTCCCCCTCTCTCTCCCTGATCAGAATTTGACCCAGATGGAGCCAATTCCCTTCCAGCCCGCTCCTGCCTCAGCCCTGCTCTTTGCACATGAGAAAGCTCAGCTTCCTCTGAACGCCATTTATAGAGTCCGAATAAACCATCTCAAAGCAGCTCTCTTTTTCCATGCCTATGTAAAAAAAAACAAAAAGCAACCCTGTCTCATAGTGCATGTGGGAAAGGGCAGAGTGTTTGGATGTGAAGCTGAATGTCCTCTTCGTTTCCCTTGGCTGTGGGATTTGCTCATGACAGCCTGATCCCGGTGTGCGGGGAGGCTCTGCAGGGAGGACCGGTCCCAGCTACCAGCACTCTGGGATGTCCCTGCTCCTGTCACCAACCCTTCCCACCGCAGGGTCTATCCTTGCCAGCAGGAAGGGAGTGTCACTCCAGCAATTTTTCCTTCGGTCTCACTCCATTATCGCAGTGCCTCACAGTAGTTATTTTAGCTACAGAGCAGCTTTCTGGCTTCCTGTGTTGTCCTTTAGTGTTCTTCCTAATTGAGGGCTTTTAACATTAACGGCATTTAGCAGCTGTTCTTCTTCCGGCGGGAGGGAAGGCACTAAATCTTTTATTTAAACTTCTTCTGTAAGGAATGGAAACGTGACCCGCACTCTGAGCAGATGCCCCTCGGGTGACAAACCTTCCCCACTCTGCCAGGGAATCCTTTTAGCAACCAGTCCCATGAATTGTTGAATTCACAGGCCCATAGATCATCAGCAAGAAAGAACTAAGGATCTGAATATTTCCTCCTGGGCCAGGTGAGGGGCTCCATATGGTTTGGTGGGAGTTGGAGGCTCCCAGGTCCAGTGTCCTTTCCCTGCTGTGCCACCTGTGGGTGAGATACTGGACAAGACTGGATGGGTTTGCCCAAGGCTGCTGTCCATGGAGGGGCAGAGCATCTCTCCGGACAATGAGGAGAGCAGCAGTAGCCAGGAGCTGCAGGATATCACCTTGGTGGGTCTCACTGCGTTGCACCGAGGAGCACGTTATGTGCAGCAGCCACCAAGCGAAATGGAAAATGGGATGGGAGGGTACCCAGTGGGACACACTGAGATTGGTGCCTGCAATTCCTCACCAGCCAGGGTGGTATCTGCACAGCTAAAAGCTGCCCGAGTCCTCAAAGAGGGCTAGGATTTACTTTTGTCAAGGCCTTGAAATGTTTTGAAGTCCAGAGAGAGGCAAGAACCAGCATGTTCCACCAGTGCCTGGGGGAAATTGCAACAGAGTCACCAGTCAAAAGCATTCAAAGATCACAAACCAGACCCAGATGATCATGAATCACAGCTTACAAACCGCAAACGGTTCTTAATCCTCTTCAAAATAATGGCACTTACCAACAGGCGCATTTGGGGTGGTTCACATTTTCCAGCCGTCTTCTGAACCCGAGAGAGAGAATGGGCTAAAGCAAAAGCAGAGCTCTTCTTCAGTCCCAGCACTGGGTAACTGGGGTGATAACAGGGGGATGTTGCGACACTTGGCACAAGCTGGTTGGTGGTGCTGGGGCTGTGTGGGAGCCCCTGGTGCTGGGGAGGATGGGCAAGGGGAGACCCCTCGACACGCTGAGCCCTGACAGGCTCGTGACACCACCCTGGGGTGCTTTGAGGTGTCAGTGCTGGCTGTGAAGGAGAGTGGGGGATCTGTAACCTGGTCCCCAGCTCCCTCCAAGCCCCGTCTGACCAGGGGCGCGGGGTGAGACCAGCCCCACACTCGTGGCTCCAAGTCTGAGGGATGTCAGAACAATTTTGTTTGAAAGTGCTTCCCTTGTTTTTTATCAAGGAACACGTGTAGGTGATGTTAAGTGCACTAACACAGTAAAAGACTGCATGCTCCTTGGGTCCAAGTGCATGGGCGATCCTGAGGCTTCAATCAGAGCAAGACCTACATCTTGCACACGCAGTAAAGCTGTTAGGTGTCATCAATGTTTTAATCACTGATTTAAATATTAATATAATGGAAGAGCATAAAAGCAGTATCCCTGAAAGCACAGGGACATCTAGTCCAGCACCTTGTCCTCACAAGAGATCCAGACACTGCATCCAAGTTTTTTACCTCTCCAACCCACTGCTGACTTTTTAAGTCTCCTAATACTAGTTCTAGTTTATAATAATACAGCATCATAAATGCAAAGCTGGGCATCATAATAATTATTTATGACTTGGGTTTCTGACCGGCACTGAGTGTTTCTGTAGAGGCTTTAATTATCATTTATGCATCTTTGTTCCCTGTCCATAAAAATCCCAGGGCTCTGTATGGATGAAAACTGAATTTATAGGGTCCTGGAAATGGCAGAGCCTGGGTCCAGTGAGAAAAGCTTCTCCTAACCACCAAAATGTCAGACCCAGTGAAAGGACATGAATGCCAGCAGGGCACAAAATGCAAAAATGAAGCAACAGGTGACAGTCCCAGTGAGTGGAACTGCAGGAAAAGGGATTTGTGGCAGCTGCGTCTGTGCTTGATCCATGTCTGCACCTCAATGGAGGTGACCAGGGAGAGGTCTCTGGATCTGAAGCCCCAAAAGGGCAAGAGGCTGTCACCATGAGAGTGGCAGCACGGATATTTGGGCTCAGGGACGTGGTGCACCCTCCCTCCCTCCTCTCCTCTGCAGGGTCCCTGCACCTTGGGCTCCCCAGCCCCTTGCCAGTAGTGTCTGATCAACCTCCGTGTAATATCGGCGGATGCTCAGGGAGAGCATGACCTCTGGCCACCAGGCAGCTCTGAGCAGAGGAACAGTAAAGCACAAAGCTCAGGGAATGTCTCAGTTAAACAGGCAGATGCGGGACACCGTGATCAGCCTCATCAGCTGCCTCCAGCATGCCTGTCACCGTCTGCTCCTGGCAAACATCTCAGCGCTGGAGGAGAGCTGCCCCTAGTCCAGGCACTGCGGGGCTGCCTTCAGCTTGGAAGCAGGCTGGATTTCTTCTTCCAAAAAACACAGAGGGAAAAAATCAGGATGCAACATCCCTTGAGTATTTCCTACAGAAAACACAGCACAACACGGGAATTTCAGCTGTTTTTTCAACAGGAAAACCAAGTTTCTTCCTAAGTGGGACTTGAAACTATGAGCCAGCAGCTTCCAGAAGCTCAGAAAATGGGAAGGAATGAAGAAAAGAGGATCTTGGCAAGGATGAATAAGGGTAAGAAGGAAAAACATACTGCAGGCAGAAGCCACGGGCTTTGGCAGCCACATCCTCGTGTAGAAGGAAAAAAAAAAAAAACCAAAAAAAAACCCCAAAAAACCAACAAGTTAAAAGCTGCTTGGGGAAAGGAGGTTCAGCAGTGTTGGATTATTTCATCTCCATTACCAGAGGAAAAGGACTGTTTCTTATATCCCTGATGGGCTGAAGACAGTGCTTTCACTGCAAAGCACCTCACTTTCACAACCAGGCTGAAAACATACAAGGCATCAAAAATATTGTCACATTTATTAGGGAAGCAATTCAAAGCTCACCGAGGGACACAGGGAGCTGACTACATGCAGAAATCAAAGGGAAACCCTTGATCGAAAGAAAATGTTTAGCCACTATGTTCAAAGGCTCCCTAAATCAAAGACAAAATCCCTCTTTAATCAAGACCATTGACCAAAGCTGAAAGCATAGGGAGCTGCCAACAATGCCCGCAGCATTGCCTTTCACGGCAGGGCTGACAGTGTCGATGCTCTTATACCCCAGCATCTTTTCATATCTTTGTCCTGGGAGCAGCTCCCAGCACTCAAACCAAAGCACATTTTTGTAGGGACAATGAACATCAGCCATCGCTAAGGTCCAAAGCATCACAGTGTCCCTATTTTAGTTGCCTTAAACTGTCAGCCTCTGTCTTTGAGCTTGAGCAGTCATTAGGAAAAGGAGCAAGAGTTAATTGGGCCTTATCTAATCTCAGCCCAACTCAATGGTCAATAGCAGAAGTTTATCAGCAGTGTTTAACCATCCTTTATCAGCTTTGTGGAGATTTGGCTCAGACAGGTGTACAGCATGCTGACGCACAGGTGGTGTCAGGGAGTATTGCTTTCCACACTGGGAGCAGATACGAACAATTAACAGAACAATAAATGCACATTTATTTTGGCTAAAGCAACAGTGGTAGCACTAGATGTTGGCAGGGTAAGAATTCCCCAAGAATAATGTTCAAATGTATGAATGAACTTCTGAACTAACATGGGTCTCATGGTGCCTCGTGGCAGCGCAGCTTCTAGGAAAAGCCATCACTGGAAATAGGCTCAGTGATTCCATCCTCTGCTGAGCTTCTCTCTCTCCTTTTTGGTATGTTCAGGGTCAGAGTCCTGCAACAGAAACATTATCATCAGCTCTAGCCCATGTCCACTACTTTTTTCTTTTTCCTCCCAAAATCTCATTGCTATCAGTCTGTGAAAAAGTGCACTTCCCATTTTAAAATCTCTCCATAGCTAACATGAAGAAGAAATGTTGTCAGAAATGAAAGCCTTATTTCATAGTTTGCGTTACTTTTCCCTTCCTTTCTGCACCTTTCTATATATTTTTAATAGCCAGTTTTTCCCACGGAGCAAAGCAGGCTGGGACCTCTCTGCTGGAAAAGCCTCATCTCCTCCAGTTGTCCAAAACAGTACAGCAAGATGGACCTAGGACTTTCAGCCTCCTCTAGCCACATATTTCATTGAAATCAGAAGTACAATAGTGTTTTTCTGAGTCCTGGTCCAGGGAGCAAGCCGTGTATCAATAGCCATTAGCACTGCCAATGGAACTCACAGAAGTAGATAGAAATGCCAAATATTTCTGGGGTTGTGATGAAAGTCATTTGCAATTTTTTTGTTGTTGTTTATCAACTGGCTTACAAAGTGATGGAAAGTAATATAAAAACTTGACAAAAACTTTGACAAAATGTTTTCAAAAAATTAAGAAAAAATGTGAAAATATTCTGCGTTTCAGACCTCCACTAAAAAAAGCTCCTGGTCTTGGGGACATCGGGTTAGTTAAGAACCACAGAGCGGACAGGCTGTTGCTTGACTGCTGGTTTTCGAAAGCTTCTTCAGAAAATATCAGCCTGTTCAGTTGTGTTATGAACCTCTGCGAGTATGGGGACTCCACGGCCTTTTTGATTCACCAACAGTGTTTGGCCACCCTCATGGTGAATGGTTTTTTCCTACTATGCTGTTGGGATGACCCTTCCTGCAGCCTGTCTCCACTGCCTCCCATCCTTTTTCTGTGCAGCTCCAGGAGGGCTCTGGCTCTGCTTTCTCCCAGTGACCTGGCCAACTCTTCACCAGCTTTGCAGCAGCTCTGCCACCAGGCCAATGCACCCAGATTTCGTTTGGACTTCATCCAACTTTTCTAAAGAGTCCGTTTTCAAATACAATCGCTTCAAACTCACCTGGGGAAAAGGGGACCTAAAAGCAACAATAGCTGCAGACAGACAGGATCATTTAATCCAAACAGAACAGGGCAATAGAGGTCTGGGATCCTTATCAAGAGTGATTAGTACCAGAACTCTTTGTTAAGTTACGCCACACACACTTCAGAGCAAGGTCCAGCCCTGGACAAGGGACGTGTGGCCCTTGGGAGCAGGGGCAGAGCTGGCCTGAGCTATGCAGAAGGTCAGATTAGACCAGATCATCCTCCAGGAGTCTGTGACCCCGAAAGGAAGGTACATACCATATCCTACCATATCCGTCCTATCCTGTTTGGCTGTGTGAAAGATGGAGCTGGCATGGGGTGCTGCTTCTAATTCAGAGAGAGAGGGAGTGCCCTACCGGAGGATATTGAAAACCATGTTTGCCCAATTATCGGCCACCACGCTTAATCACTCTGCCCTGGATCTCTCTGGCAGCTGCATGGGCAGTCGGATGTGGAGGCGGGAGGCAGATAGGATTTAATAAAGAAGCCTTTTTATGAAGGAATTCTTTGCTTTTGGCATTTTCTGTAGGAGTGGGAAAAACAATGCTTTTTCTCCAATTATGCCAGGGAAAGCAAGAAGAGCAAAGCTTAATGTTTCAGCTCTTGGGCGAGCGGCCCCACACGCTCCCACTGCCTCCCTATCCCATGGAGATCCCTCACAGAGCTGAGGAGAGGGGCACAAGCGATCGGGATGGAAGGCTTGCCAGGACGCAGCACCCCTGCACTGTTCCTGGCCCAGGATCGCTCCTTGGGTGGACGGTCTCTGGGGCTAGTGACAACAGCTGTCCCATCTGCAAGGGACAGAGCGCCAGGGCCACCACTGTGACCGAAGCTGACCACAGCCCAGAGTTAGTCCCACCAGCCACGTGCCATCACCCAGTAAGCCATAGCAGATGATGGGAAGGTTTCTGTGGGCTGAACCCATGGGGTTTGGTGTCACTGCGGTGGTGGGACAGCACAGGCAAACAGGCCAGGAGCTGGGCTGGGAACTCACCACCACACCAGGGAGCTGTGCAGTTGCACCCCTGCCAATTTCAGCCAGTAATCCTTGCAAGCACGTTGCTGGTCCCCAGCACGTTCATCCTCCTCAGGAAGCATTTGATTGGCATTCAGACACGGCCTCTTCTGAACAACCCAACAAGCTGTGATTTATGTGATGCCTTTGTTTTCAGACACTGCTGTCAGCAATACCCATCCTCAGGCAAAGCCGCCGATGCCTGCAGATTTCCAAAGGTCACTGTCATGAACACGCTGCCCTTGCTGAAGGATAACAAACAGAAGCTTTACTAAAAGTAGAAAAGATCATTTGTTAATTTTTTCCAGTAGCTATGTTCAGCCCCCTCCCCAAAAACCAGAGGCCCCAGGGGCAACGTTTCCAGGACAGAAGAGAAACCAAATTGATATATTGTCCTGCACTGCAAAGAGCCTCCTACAGTTGGAGAAAATAAGTGATGTTTTCACAGCAGCTACTCAAAGGATCCCTTTTCCTAAACTGTCAGAGAGTTCGATATCTTCTGTACACCCAGAGCAACAAAATAGCTTTCTCAGCATTAATGGGAAAGAATCCAAGACAAAAATCACTCCGAACAAAATTATGGTGGGGGTTTTTCTGCAGGAAAAATCAGTATTTGAGCAGTATCCCCTGGATACAAGAGCAGCTGATCACTTCACACCAGCTAGCTCTCACCTTCCTGATGCAAAATAGCTTGGTCTGTCTCCTTTGCTTGAACGGATCCAGCTGCACCATCCCCCTTTCTCCCAGCGACTTGCAGATCTCCCCACGGGCTTCTGCAATGCAGACATGACCTCCTCCCCTCCGTGGGCACACTGCCGCGTGGGGCTTGTTCTTCTGCACTGTCTGCACCAACAGCTTTCAAACCAAACCTTGGATACCATAGGCAAGGTCCTGGCTACACCTGCAAGCTCCAGGCCCGCGAAACACAGCAGGTAGAAGGCGTTAGGGATTTTTAGCCTTTAAATCCAACACAAGTAGCTTTTTGGACCCAAGAGAGCTTTAAGCATCTTGGGAACTGTGTTTTGTGAGAACCCTGGGCTTCCCATTTGCATCAGCCTTTCTCCAGCCTCCACTCGTCCCACTCACCACAGGGCAGCAGCAAAACCCCTACCTGCCTTGTTGAACATCCAGAGCACTGAGGATCCTCCCACAAGTCCCCGAAAGATGCCCTTCCTTCATGTATTCCAGAGAAGGTCCTCACAACCTCCACCAACGGACTGAGGCTCAGAAATGCCACCAGCAAAGGGCCGAACATGAGCTTGTGCCAATGTTACAACATCTCCCTGTTATCACCCCAGTTCCTGGGCACCAGGACTGCAAAAGGAGCTCTTCTCCTTTAGCCCATTCTCTCTTGGGTTCAGAAGATGGCTGGAAAATGTGAACCACCCCAAATGCGCCTGTTGATAAATGCCATTATTTTGAAGAGGATTAAGAACCATTTGTGACTTCTAAGCTGTGATTCATGATCATCTGGGTCTGGTTTGTGATCTTTGAATGCTTTTGACTGGTGACTGTTGCAATTTCCCCAGGGCACTGATGGTTTTTCTCTGTACACCAAGTCTCCACAAAAAGCAAATTCCAGCCCTGGTACAGCAAGTGTTCCTCCAGCCTGTCATGGATGGGCCATAGCAGGGAACTAGGTAGGTTTCCAAATTTTTCATTCCCCTGCAGTACAACTTTTTATTCCTTTGAAACACTTTACTATTCAAAAAAATGCAACTTGACGGTGCTCAGATTTGGCTGAAAGATGATGCAGACATTCATCCTGCAGGAGAATCACCTCTTCATGCTGTTCCATCTAGAGGCAGATCTGCCGGTTCAGCTTACCTCCTTACCCACCACACCTTCCATGTGTGGCATCGATTTCTCTTCCAAGTGCCTTCCAGATTCTAGGAGAAGACAACATCAGCCATTGCAGAGAGCTTCTATTCCACACCTTGTGTGGTGGCCATCACCCAACAACAAGGTGACCAAGGGAAAGCCATCCCACACCAGCACCTGCTTTGGGGCCTGCTTCTCGTCTCTATTTCTCCGCAATGGGTGCCATGCTCAGCAAGTCACACAGCACGGCTGGCAGAGCCGCCTGACTCATTTTTCTCTACTCCTCCAGCTGATGTGTTTGGAGGAACACACTGCTCTGACAAGGTGACACATCCTGAGAAAGCCCACACTGCTGAAGACATCTCTCTGCTCCTTCTACCAAGAGCACCCAGTGCAATAGCAGTTCGCAGCTCTTTTTCATTCCTCCACAGTCAAATAAGCCTCAAGCATTTCTGTTTGATTTTCCTGAAGGATATGGAATAGATGTCAATCAGGGGAGACGAGCCCTGAAATCCCACATTTTTGAAGGCATCTCATAAACAGAGAGATGTCAGTAGAGGTACTAGGAAAGGAAGAGCAATTGCTAATGGAGAAACTGCATTAAAAACCTAGTGTGACTGCTGTTCGGCTGCAGCAGCATTAGCAGCCTATGTTGGATTCTTCTTTTGGCAGAGGCAACTGCCCTTGAATCAGTTGGTTTGGCTCCATTCATTGTGGAATAATTAAGTTCAGTCCATTGTATTGCATAATCTGGAGTTTCTTTAACCTGCTTCAGCAGTAAAGTACTTAATCTCATACAGCTCTGAAAGGGGTTATGAACATGAAATTAAGTCAGTGCAAGTCTATCAAGAGCCCAAGCAGTAAGAGGATGAAGAGAGAAGTGTCCAGGAGGCAAGGGGAGATCAGCAGCCTGTCTCTGCTTTGATGCCTCTGACTTGTGGAGGAAAAAAGGAAGAAAACCCTGGCATTACACACACTTGAAATGTCCCAGGAACCAACACCATTCCCATCTGCAGAGCAGCTCTCATAAACATTGAGGATTTACCCATCAAACTGAAGTTTGGAAATGTGCCTGGATGTTTCCAAAAAATCTGAGGAAAGACGTTTCTGTTTCTGGACAATCAAAACTATCACATTTCCTGGCTGCAGTGAGGATCTCTAAACTGAAAAATGTGCAAATGTGTTTTACCAGGAGTGGGCACATCCCAAACAAGGGTAATCGGAGAAACTCTTTTCAGCACTGCTCTACTTACATATGTTACAGATTGAAGAGGAAAATCTTTTCCCCAGTTGCCCTGGCGTACAACCATCCATGCTCTTGCTAAGTCCTCTTCCAGCTTCAGGGAGTGAGACCAAAGCATCTATTGGCACCTATTGGCTTTATTCATGCTGCAAACCTGGCAGATATGTTGGAGGAGCAACAGGGGACAGTGTTGGATCGAGATGAACCTCTTTCAGCCATAAAAAATGATCATACCTCCCTGCCTTACTCCTCAGAGTCTGATAACACCACGTCAATCTGTCCCAGGCACACTAAAGGACTGTTGCTTGCTCACAGAGGTCCACCGAGCACCCAGCCCAGCTATTCACACCTGCTGAGCAGACCATACCCACAGCCAGCTTTACTCTTTGAGTTAATAAAATAACACACGCCATTAAGAGCAGTTTTTTTAGCCTCATGTTGCAGGTCAGCCCAGGGAGAGCAGAGGGAAGCCCAGAGTCACAAAGGATGTTTCTGGCAAGGGAAAGCATCCTGAAGAGCCACATTTGGACTGGGGTCTCCCTTGGACAGTGGAGCAGCTGCAGATTGAGCTGAGATTTCTCCCACGAACAGCTCCTTGAATTGCTCTTGGCATTGACTTTTTCCTGTTCAGCTAATTAAAAATCTGTCTTTGAGTCATAAGGCCCCATTAGTAATAATTTGCTTTGCACTTCTCCAGTGATTTATGGCTGCGATATCAAAGTGCTTTAGAAACATTAATTAATCCTTCTAATACCCAAGGGACTGATCCACTCTCCGCAATGCACCATTGGTGGAGTAAATGTAGGAAATCCCCAGGGTTTACTCCAAACTGTGGGAAGGGAGCAGCATCTGACCCAACGAGTTCGTTTCAGCTGCCTGCCTGCAATCAGGGAGATGTGCAGTCAAAATAACAGCACTGAGTGTGCAGCCACAAGCGAGCCCAAGGCAAATCCAAGCTCTCTGCTCTCCAGCTGCAGTTGTTGCTGCTGTCCCTATCTGTCCGGGGTGGGGAAGGGGAGCTGCAACACCCTAGCTCTGCTCTGCGGATCACGCCAGGAAAGGCATTTGGGACCAAAGCCATCTTCACCCAGAGCCCTCCAAGTGGCAGGGTCATTAATCAAAGACACACCACTCGTGCTAACACACGTGTTTCTCTTGCTGTCCTGCCCGTTTCTCCAATCTGCTTCTTGTACAAAGTCACTTTTTCCCAGCTTGCAGTGCAGACCCAAGGCTGTCTCCCATACCTGAGATTTGGCTCCAGTCCTTGCCAGCGATAAGGATCGTTACCTCCATTGGCTTCAGAGAGACTTTCATCCTTGCGCACACCAGTGAGCCATTTTCCACCTGGTGTTGTTCCCATACTTGGAGTGTTGTCATCACAAGACTACGGGGTGGAGCTGGCCATACAGGGTGGTGCCAGAGGTGCAGAAAGGTATAAAGAGCCCAGCATAGACTGCCAGAGACAGCATCGCTGAAAGCCTGAGAAGTGTCCCATTTCCACTTTGCTGTCCCCAGTGAAGCATCACCTCGGCCATGAAGGCAACCGGTGTTTTCCTGCTCCTCTCCCTGGCACTCTGCTGCTACCAAGGTGAGTGCAACATTTTCCCTAGGAGCCATTTCCTCTCCTTGCTAAAGCTCCCGGGTCTGTCGCATGGGAAGGTGAGCCTGGGAACAGGCCAGCTGGTGGCAGGACCTTGCTCCGGACCAGAGAATGCTGCAATGGCCGACATGCATTGTACCAGTGGCTATATAAAGGAAAGGCTTTAAAAGGGTGTCTGGCATCTGCTCCCAAAACCAAGCAGACCTGCTGGGCTGACGCTCTCCATTCAGGGCTAGGATTGGGCCTGGAGCTGGTGATTTCTAGGACAGTGCGATTCCTTTAGAGTGAATAGGTGCTATTTTCGTTTTAAGAAAGCAAACCCAGTAAGACAGGAAACATATATATCTACAAGGGAAAATGCAGCTCTCGCTACCAAAGTCAATGTTTAAGCCAACTGTGTTTTCAAAATCCCATATGGTGCAGAGGGATGAGAACATGAGCTGTTGCTGCTCTTTGGGTCCTGCTCACCAGGGATGTCTGCATTCATGGGTTCATTCAGAACAGGAGGGTTCTTCTGAACCTAGTCCTCGTCATCCTATTTACAGGGCGGTGGCTGCCATTGCAGAGCTCTCTGAGCACAAAATCTGGTCTCATTTCAGCTGAACTGAGCATGTAGTGAGCTAAAGCTCCTGGGTCTGGACCAGTGCTCCTGCAAAGTAAAATCCCTAAAACCATAAACTTTGTGGCTATCAGGTCCTCAGCACCAAAACGTTTCACTCTACAGACCCACTGCTATTGGGCCACAGTGTTAATGTAGGTGTAGCCTAAATCCTCCTTGTAGGTGACTTCTGGATCTATAAGCAACCTGAGATATACTTCTCAGTACTGCCTTTTGCTGAACAAATCCAAATTGTTTGTCAAAACACACCCACTGAATATTCCACCCATGTGATCCCAGCTCTCAGCTCACGGCCAGCTTCTCCATGGAGAAACCCACCAAAGTCACAGCTCGCTCCCACCTGCTTTCGTGTGAATCTCAGGGTCCACCCATTTCTCCTTCTAGTAGAGATCTTCAGCAACTTGTCTCTTGCTCTGCTTCCTTGTGGTACAAACCCACTGGCACCAGAAAAATCACCCTGGATTTACTCCAGCACCGGTCCAGCATCAGCAGGAATTTCTCAGCTACCTATGAACAAGTGATAAGAGCTAACGAGAGCCACCTTTGCTCCCTGGCAGCTGGCAGGGAAAGTCACTAGAAGTGCATCTCACCTTCACAGGGCCTTGCACCATCACGGTGTTTCTGTCAGGGGAAAGAGTCAGATGCGGTGGGGAGGGACCCGGCTGCAAAATGGGGGAGATCCAAGGGACGAAATTGTTTGCTGGGACAGAGGTGTCTGAGTGAAGATGTAGAGTGTTCAGGCTAAAGCATCTTTAGTAGGTCCTCCTGTAAACCAGTCCGAGTGATGGGTGCTAAGGCATTTTCTCTCTCTCTCCACCCTTTCTCTAGGAAACGCCGAGATGGATGGAGGTGCTGGCAGAGGAACAGAGGTGAAGGCTCCTATTTTTATGTAGGGCAAGCGTGTGCCCAGCTTTGGTGAGACAGCACTAAACCATACACTGGGGAGCCAGCGTTGCTAAATGCAGTGAAGTATAGCAAGCTGCTGGGTTGGCAGCCCAAAGATGCCGGTGTCTGGGAACCTCCTTCCACCTGCTGTGCCACAGCAAGATCCCAGTGACGGTACTGGTTTCCCACTGCATTTCCCCACACTCAGTGGAGGAAAACTATTAATAAAGAGCTGAATATTACTGTTACTTGCAAAGAAGATTAGAGCTCCCATTCCTTTTTGACTTGTAAGAGTGAGGGCGGGTATTGTTGTGAGATAAAAACAAAAGCTGGGATGAACGTGACCAGGCAGTGCCAGTGGAGCATTACTTACTCAGTACTGTCACTCCTAAGGGTGTACAGCGGTGCCAGGTGGAGTTCAGCTGGCCAAGGGACAGCATGATGACAGCCAGTCCCAGTGCTTCTGAGCGTTCATAGCAGAGTTCTGAGCAAACTGGGATGGGTTATCAAGACACACAAAACACCCTGTGAGTGCAAAGCTTCTTTGGTAAACCGAAAGCATGTTTAATAATTTCAGCATTACCCTTTTGTGTCTCCAGGCAGCTTGTGGCAATTACAACCTAGGAAAAGGTTGTCCAAGGATCTTTGACCCCATCTGTGGCACGGACAACATCCTGTATGGCAATGAGTGTCTGCTGTGCGTTCAGAACCTGTGAGTATCCAGACCTCCTGCAAGTCTTAAGTGTCACGCAGATGAGGGCTACTACACATGTCTGGGATTTCCTAGAAAGCAAGCTGCTTGCATGCATGCAGCCGGGTGGAGCGTGGGCAGGGAGCCCAGCACATCTGGCAGGAATCTGGCCTCCCGCGCAGATGCTGCGCCCGCTGCTCTGAGCACGTGGGCTCCGTCTGGGAGATGGGTCCGTGGCGCGCGGCTCCGCAGCACACAAGCTGCCCCCGGGCAGGGACCGCCCCGCCAAAAATCTCCCCACTCCTGCAGCTGCCAAGCCGCAGCCATCGCTCGGACGCTGCGCTGGCAGGTGTCCAGCGACTCAGACAAAAGGCAAAGCCCTCAAAGCCTGCCCAGATCTAGCAGGAAAGCTAGAAAAATGTTTTTCCAGGTGACCTCAGACGTGTGGTGGCTGAGGAAAAACTATGGGTTTTTTCATCCCAGTAATTTATAGCTGGACTATGCTTTCTGTCTTCTCTGCATACGAAAGGAGACAATTTGCTCTGGGTATTTTTAAGAATGAGCCTTCTATTTAATCTGTGCTGGTGCCAGACTGCACTATCTTAGCAGAAGGCCAGGCCCCAATGCTAGCGATGTCTCTGGCAAGACTTGATTCATTTCATCTGGCTTGGGCCCTAGGTAATTTTGAGTATTTATACATTGGAAGCGCTCTGTGTCAGACAAGTGAAGGAATTACTTCCAATTTAATGCTATTAAGTGGTTCAAAAATCTCTGTTGGGAAGACTGAGTCTTATCTGCAGCCAGATGCCCCAGTGTGTGGGGCTAAGGGAGCTTCACCCTTGGCTTTACCTGGTGGAGGCAGGGAGTGTTGGTGATCAGGCTCACACACCCATCTGCCATCCACAGAGACATCTCTCACGGAAACTCAAATTCCAGCTTTTCTATCCCTGAACAAATGGGCTTGTGAAGCCAAATTCTGCTTTTAGGAGCATTGCCTCCCAGATAAGTCTGCAGTAACAAGAAAAAGAGTCCAGATCACCAGGAAAAAAAGCCTGGACAAGAATTGTTGGTCTGGTTGTCCCCTCATTAACCCAGGCTGCTGCCCCATATTCTGCTCCTGGCCTGCTTAAGTGCTGGTTTTACATCTTAAGGCTGAAGATGGTGCAGTCAGGCAGAGACACGCGGAGTGGGATCTCCTGAACGAAGGCGCCATGGTTAATGACCCAGCGCGGCATGGCAGGGTGGTAATGACCATGCTGGAAGCCAGCAGCCCAGCACCAGCTGTCGGCTGTATTGTGCAACAGATGGGGGTGGGAGGTTCGTCAGACACAACATCGTTAGGGCTTTGGCCATGAACCAAGAGCGGGGTAAAGAGAGCGAGGAAGGCTTCAAAGGCAGCTATGCAGGGAGCAAAGTGGCATCGAGGATGCTACATCCCCCCATTGCAGAGCACGGCTTCAGAAGGGATGGGAGACCTCCGTGGTCACAAGAAGGAAAGTTTGGGGTACAAAAAAGAAAGACTGAGCTGGTGGCTTATCCAGAGCCAGCCAGGAGCCAGAGGAGGGAAGGGATGGATGAGAAACTGGTGCTGGCACCCACCTTGCGTTGACAGGCTCTGTGTCCCTGCACTTCTTCAAACTCCCATGTGCGCAAGCTGTCAGCAGCTGCAACTGGCAACGTGCTACTCTTGCAGGTCAAAGCCCTGAGCCTTGCAGCTCCCCTGTAACATTTCCAAGTGAAGAAGTTTTGGGGTTAGGAACAGCAGCCAGGGTCATCTGGGCTAGGCACCAGGACTTTGAAGCTGCCTGGTGCCGCATGTCTCAGCGGAGAGATAAACGGAGTGTCTTTGTCTATAAAGCTTCGGTCCGTGGGGAAAAGTCAGATAGCCGAGAGGCAAGATGAAGTGTCATTTGCAGTTTTGTGTGTGCAACCAGTCTGACAAGAGCTGGAGGCCTGCAAGGACTCTGGGAATAACTACCGCAAGAGCATCTGGTGGGTCCCTGCGGCAGCGGTGTCTCACTTGTCGCCTTTGGTCACTTCACTGTGACCAGTGTGCAAAATGCTTTATGCAAAACACAAAACAGCTTGAAAATCATTTTACTAGCATTTCTCTATGCACCCGAGAAATGGGTTTGTCTTTCCAAAGAGGAGAACATCATGACTCCACATGAAAATGGAACAATTCAGAGTAATTACATCCACTACTGGGCAAAAAATAATAACAATAATTTTTTGCAGGTGCCTTTTTAATATTTTCCTCACTTTTGCTGCAGAAGCAATCAGAGGGGAGGCTGGAAGCAGGCCCAAGCTCAAGCAAGACACAATGGCAGGCATTTGTCTGTAAAAACGTACAAAACAAAGTCATAACCTTTATCGCCTACAACCAGACAGGCATTAGAGGTGTCTTAGTGCTGTCCTACAGTACAGAGGTGAATTATTCTGCCAGGAGGTGTCAGGAAGCACCGGCTCTTGAGCTTACCAGAATTAATTAACACATGTCCGTGGTAACCCTGAACTCCCTGTCAAGAGTATGTGGCCTTACTTACTGTGAATAACACTTAAATGATGATTTAAGCACTATTTACCTTTCTTTGTCCTCTGAGCTAGGCTCTTCTGTGGATCAGGGACCTGAAGGCACCCTCTAGCATTTTTAACCTCTCTTCCAGGCAAAGAAACACTAACGTGCGTATAAAGAACAGGGGAATGTGCTAAAAGCCCTCTCCACGCTCCGACTCCGCTTGAAACTAAAAAGGGCATCGGTTCCAGACAAGATATCACAAAGCTGTCCCTCACCTATACGAACTCCTAATAAAATGGAAGCATTGCTGTGTCTTGTACTGGGATTTCTTACACACACAGTAGGCCCCTTTCCTTGACATTTAAAATACTTTCCTGAAAAATATGGTTTGTTTTGGTAATGTCCACAAATAGCTGTGAGCAAATTACCAACAGAGCCCCAGGGACAAGGCTAGGACATGCCCAAGGAGAAATCCAGGCTCTGGTGTAACAAGGAGGCTCTTTGGTTGGACTAGATGATCTCAAAGGGTCCCTTCCAACCTAGGTGATTCTGTGATTTATTGCATCAAGAATTTTGTTTTCCTTTCCTAAACTTCCAGCATCCAAGCAACAGGAGATTTTGGCATTCTCATGACTGGCAATTTTGTTAAATGCAGGGCATTAAAGCCCTTACTCCAGGGCCTTTGCCAGGAGGAAGAGTCCAGTAAGTCATCTCCATGCTGACCTGTCTCCAGCCTTGTCCATAAGCCAATTCCCCATCACGCAGTCCCTGTGCACTGAGAGCCACCAGCCTCAGACTTGTCCTGCAGGTCACAGCTACCCAGTGCTTTGGAAAACCAAAAAGGCTCCCTTTTTCCAGGCAACAAATCTGGGGTTTTTTTCGCCTCTAGAGGCTTTGGAGAGCTTTGCTGCTGGCACCCCATGCCCGGACCCCTGGGCTGCGGTCTGGCGAAGCGGGG
>JARKVS010000207.1:202815-248571 GCA_030770645.1 Numenius phaeopus
GCTGGATCCCGCAGCTGGCGGCGGGGTGGCCCGGGCGAGCAGCGAGATGCGGGTGCTGCTCTTCTCAGCCCTGCAATAAGGCTGGAAGCCGCTGAGGAGAGGTAGACCAGGCGCTCAGCCTCGCCACATCCCTCTCCGTCACCTCCCCGGGGACCCACCGGCAGGTCTGCAGGGACCTCACGCTCCATCTGGGGGGTTGCAAGGAGACGAGTGGCCCCAGAGGGTCTGCCCACAGGTCCTGTGCGGAAGGGATGTGTCTGCCTGGTACTGGCAGAGCCCTGCCAGCTGTTCCCCCGAGAGCTGGGCACACCGCTGCTTGTGCCAAAGGACTGCAATGAGTCAACCCAAAACAGCCTGGGACAGAGCCATCGAGGCCAGGCGTTGAAGCCTCTTGGGGCTCCCCAGGAATCATAGCCCTTGAGTATCTAGGCAAACCAAATGCCCTGTTCTTAGCAAATCCTGAACTTCACTTTGGTTAGAAAGATGTGTTTGAGCTCTCTTTATGTTCTTTGAAGAAGTGGCTGAAGAACACAAAAAGAAAAGCAGGATCAAGCTGAGAGAAAGCTCTAGCGCTCGCCTGAAATTTCAAACGCAACCAGATGCAGCTGGGAGGGGGGGCAGCACAGGCTCCTCTTCCCAGATCTGCCAACAAGTCTGTCTGCGGTCGAGGCAGAGATGAAAAACGACTCACTTTGCCCATATGTAAAATTAATGCACTAAAGGTGGTAGCCCCAAATAGGCTTGGGACTGTAAATTGACTCGACATCTTGGCACAAAGAGGATCCTGGAAATATGCCTCTCACAGATGGGATATTTCTGATTCTGCTGCATCACGAGAAACGAAGCATAGCTTTCACCTGGAGAGGTCTCTGCAAGTGGGGCTGGCGGGAGGGGAGGCTGAGCCTCCTCACAGCGTTCATTCTTAGACTTTGTGGCGTGGTTAAACCCAGCTTAGCTCCAAACTCATGCAAGTTGGTTTCTTCCACCCAGAAGAACACTGGAGAGGTTGCACTGAGGCCAACTTATGCCAAGCAAAACATCTTTCCTGCCCATGCCATTTCTAGGAAATGTCACCCAGTATTAGCCAGGAGCATTTCTTTGATGAAGTGAGGTGCTGACCGAGCTTGCAAAACAGCAGGTCGCATCAGCTCGATGGTTGAGCGCGGACTGCATCTCCCCAGGCACTGTTCTGACGAGAACTACCACTCCTGCTAAATGTCAGCCACATCCGTTCCGCAGCAAGGTCCATATCAGGCTTGAGATTATGGGAGGCAGCAGGTCAAGAGCCATCCTGTATGTACTGCGCTGCAGGGACACATTAGGCAGAACCAGTGGCAAGTTTCCAGGAGGGAACAGTTCCTGTCCATATTCCACTTTTGGTTTGAACCACTGCAAATCTGAGGAAGCTTTAGCAGGCGCAAAGGCGTTTTACTGACCCCTAGACTGGGTTTTGTTCTATCTATAGACTTATGGCCAAAACCCAGTCTTCTGCCTCAGCTTCTTCCCTGAAGCTGAGGAGGAGAGGGCTTCATCTCAGCTGCTCCTCTGCCATCCGCTTGCCAGCAGAGCCTGGAGCCGTCCTGCCAGCAGCCAGCGTGACTTTTCTGAGACACCAGTTTGCCTCTCCGTGTCTCTCAGAGCTGGCAAGCTGGCAGGGACAGGGGAAAGAGCAAAAGGGAGAGTGACGGGAGGAAGGGTAATAATGGCTTCAATTCTACTTTTCTTTCTCTGTCTGAATAGCTGCAGCCTTTCAGGCCACCTTCCAAGGGCAAGCACTGCTGGCAGAGGGTGTTTGGGAGAGCCCTGAACGCATTTTAAATGATGCAACTGGGGAAAAACATAGCTCACCAAAGCACAGGAAAGGCTCAGTCCATCCACCTCCCTCCTCCTTCCCTTCTGGCTGCTCCCAGAGGGCTCAGCCAGGGCAGCGGGAAAGGCCAAGGGGCTCACAGGCACACGGTGGGTGAGGAGACCCCAGAGGATGGTACAAACATGGGGGGCTCAGCATTTACTGCCTGGGAAAGCATAGGCACCGAGCAATGTGACATCTGCCCCACCACCACACTGCTCAGAACAACAAAAATGTTTGAATGACAGAGGGGGAAACGCCAAAAATAACCATGCGGCAGCCAGGGCTCCACAGAGAGCAAGATACCCGCGTGGCCCAGCCCCGTGCCAGCTCCCAGCCCATCTACAGGAGGAGCAGGAGGATTGCAGCTGGCAATGTTTCTCCTCCTCTCCCTCCTCCTGCCGTCGTGGGGCATCTCTCCTGCACTCCTTTGCCAGGATTTGATGTTCAGGTGGAAGCTTTTCAAAGCAGGGTCACATCCTGCCCAGTGCCTCCAAAGAAGCGCTGGGTACTGCCAAGCTTTACGAATGTCACAAGGGTGATGAAAACCAGACAGATGGCCCAAGGGAGAGCATTTTCTGATCAGAAAACCATGTTTCTTTAAAAATCAAGACTTTTCTGCCAATAAAAATTCTAGTAAAATTCAGCTGGGGAAGCGCTTCCGCTTTCTGGAACACTTTACTGAAGCTCCCGTCTGGGAGGGAATATCTATTTCCATCGATGGTGGCATTTGCTTTATAATGTCATGATAGCAAACTGAAAAGTCAGGATTAGAACTGGACCAAGGGACTTTAGTGCAAGGTGCAAGGCCGCAGCTGAGAAGCATCTCTGGATTTTTGGTAGCTTCAAAATGTTCCTGCTTTCAGACCTATTTGGAAGGGGCAGCATTGACACCGCCTTTGCCCACTGCAGCCTTCCCTGGCCTTTCTCTGCTAAGGCAGCTTCTATTTTAGCTGCATTTTCAACATCAGATTTGTTTTTCTAGCCTAGAAATAAGCAGAGCCTCCCTCAGATTTGCTGCATCTGCCTAGAGTGCACTTTCCATGGGGTATGTTCAGCTTCAGGAGACTTTTGCAGGGGGAAGCTGAATTAAACCCAGTTTGCCCAGTTGGCAAAGAGAGCCTCTCTTTGCAGACACTCCATGGGAACCCGCCTGCTGCCAGTGGAGGGCTCTGTCTGATGCTGCCATGTGCCACCCCCTGGATCTGGCCTTCTGCAGAGGGTGCAGACAGCGATGTCCCCATGCCCGGTGCAGAGCAGAGGTCCGGAGCCTGCTCTCCTTTACGGGCCAGGTCTGCACGTCAGACCTACATAACCGCTTCAGCTGCCGCTGTTGTGACAACCTCAACAAGAGATGTCAGGAGTGCCAGCAAATGGAAACAGTTTTATCAAAGGGGAGAGGCGGTTGCCCGGCACAGCGCAGCAGCACCACTGTGTCAGAGGGTTACGCTGCCAAGCTTGAGGCCGGAGAGAAACACCAACGGGTCCCATTTCCAAGTAGGAAATGATCGCGTCAACTCTCCGCAAAGCAAAAGTCCCGCTGAAATGGAAGGATGCTTTTAAACTGCAAATTTCCTTTCATCTAAACCACAGCTCGGGCTACCTAGGGGAAAAGCTGTCCTTGGCAAGTGTGTGGGAATGAGCTGGAAGCGGCTCTGTACCGATACAGACTGTCCATAGGGCTTAGAGGGGCTGTAGCAGGATCATCACTAAATAAGAGAGTGGACACTTCTGGCTGGCGGGCTGAAAGCACCATGATAAACCACAGCCACGGAGCAAATAGCCACAACTAGAGCTGCAAATTTGAAGCAGGATCTCAGCTTTTGCTTTCTAGTGTCTCTGAGCTGTTACAGACAAGTCAAATGACAGTAATAGTTTGCATTTCTCTCTATCAAAAGGCAGTAAGCTTCCAGGAAGCTGGAGCGTCCAAAGTGCTCTGCAGCCAGCGCAGACAGCGAGGCAGCCCTGCCAATGTTTCCACACTAGTTTTCTGGCCTTCATCCTGCATCAGGCACACTCCACTTACAGCCAGGGACAGGAGGAGCTGGAAGTGCCAGCTCCGCACGGTGCCGGCACACAAAGCTGGATTCCTCACACTCCGCACACTGTTGGAGACCTCCCGGCGCTGCAGTCGGCATTAGCACTGCGGGTGGATTCGATGCTGAGAAGCTCCTTCCAGCCGAGCAGCACAACTCCTGGAAAGCTCCCAGGCAGAGGTCCTGCCCTTCACCTATGCCAGAACAATAACCTGTTGTACGGCACGGCTCAGTGGGGCTGGATTGCAGGCTCTTCAAAATCTTAAGTGCTTTGCTAGTTGCAAAAGACACCACAAACGGAAAATCACACGTGGGGTTTAAACCCCAAGAGGGGCTGCTGGCCTTGGGGAGGAGGTGAGGTCCTTCCTGGCACACCCTGGCATGAAAGCATGTGAAGATCCAGCTCCGTCCCTGCTTTGCAGAGTGCTGGGAAGCTCTCCTTTGCTGGCAGATGGTGCTAACGTGGCTTGAAGCCACAAAGACATTAGGTCAGTTCAAGTGTCCAGCTTGCAGATGGCATCACTCTCAGGGACTAAGGTCCAATGCGTTAATCAGAGACCCCCTATCAGCCCTCTTTCCTGAAGTCAGCATCCATACGGGGGAAAAGAGCAGCCTTCCCTATACACCCTATAGCATGCTTTGGGGCGCTGTGTCCCCCACCAATGTCCTCATGGGCACAGATGGTGTTTAATTCTAGCAGTAGGATGCCAAGTCCTGAAAGAAAAAGCCAGGACGCCTCAAGTCGGGTCCATCAGGGACTGAAACACGGTGGGGAAGCAGGAGCTGAGGCAGGACTGAAGCAGTAGGCAAGGCATGGCTGGGGCAGAGAAAGACGTCCCACAGCCCTTGCACTGATGGCTGTGTGCTGGCTCAGAGGCAGAAGACAAGCTAACGCCCATGGCAGTGAAATGGCACAAACCCCTGATTCAAAGTGTACCAAAACCAGTGGGTATAGTGGGGCTTTGGACCTGGCCCCAGCAAGACACTAAACGTAGCTGCAGCAGCATCACTGCGGTTGCCATTGGGCTGAAAGCATTTCTGGCTGCCCTGGCACTCGGGCAGAAGTTCCTCCTCTTTCCTCACCCTGCTCTTGGTCACAAGGAAGAGTAAGGGGCTGGCCAGATGCGACTCTCCTGGCCTCCACTGGCCTTCTTGACCAGTTCGGGACACCGAACCTGCATCGCTGCCAGCCAGCAGCAATGCAGCCATGAAGCAAAACATCTGCACCAGGGCTGGTCTCCTCTCCTATGACTGGTAGCAGAACCTGAGCAGATGAAGTGCAGGGCAGGAGCAGAGGTCATGCCCCACCATTGTGGATAGGATGTCTGAGGTGGCAGCACACACGTTCACCCCGTCTGGAAAGCTCCGGGAAACATGCAGACCAGGCCATGGTGTCTTAAAGCAAACCAAGTAAAACCAGCATGGGACAGAGCCCCACATTGCTGCCCTCTAACCCTTCCCTAGCCACTGACCACCCCAGCACCCTGAGCTCAGCCACCCAATTCCACAAGTGCTTCTAATTTTGGTGCTCAGAAAGAGTCACTAACATGCCTGAGCTTTCCAGTTTGCCTGGCAGTGCAAGAGAGATGAGTATAGCAGGTAAACTAAGGTAGGGTTCCAGGGCTTTCCCTGGAAAAACCGCTTGAAAGACTAAGCATAAACTGGCTGGGTCATAATGAGTGTCCCATTGTTTCTGCAGTTCCTTCTAACTCCAGAGCCACAAATATCCCCAAGTTCTTGGCAAAAAACAAACAAACAAACAAACAAACAAAAACCAACCAACCAAACAAACAAAAAAAAGCTATCTGGTTACAATTAACTTCCCAAAAAGCAGTTAAGAAAAGTTCATTCACCTCTATAGGCACCAGGGCAGACAAGCATCTTCTGGTTCCAGCTCTGACACATGTTCCCTCCCCCAATCCAGCTCCTTTTAAAGATAATTCCTGCCTTGGAGGCAGCTCATTGACTGCAAATGCAGGTCTGTGCTTTTCCAACTCTCTTATAGGCAAAGTGCGGGCTTTGGCCTAAATAGGACATCTGGACCAGGAAACATATATTTAGAGTTGCATAGCTGAACTGCCAATCTCAGAAATAAGGCTCATGAGAGCAAGGTCACTACCAGTAACCGGTCCCAACAGTAGAAACACTTTCCCATGCAAACAAGTTCCTGTTAATCGGGGCGGTGGATGGTATGTGCAGCCTCCACAAGTGACACAGTGCATAGCTTTAAGGATCTTGAGGCTAATCCAAGCCCATAGTTCTTACTTGCTCCTCGAAAACACTGCCAGGATGACTCATTGAAATGTAAACAATGGAAATGAGCTCCAGAACTGGGTCTTCAAGGATCGCAGCTGGAGCTGGAAACAGTGTGGTTGCAATAATGAAACCTGTGAAGGTTTCCTCATCCAAAATCCTGACCTTTGTATACAATCGCATCTAATATACACATAGTGGCCAGAAAGGTCTTAACCCAAGTGCAAGCTGAAAAATAGCACCTTTTTGGCGTTATCCTTAGGTAGTCCAGTCAACCTGCTGGCATACACCTGTGAGGTCATCATACAAGCTTCCACACAACCTCTCCGCTGCTGCTATTCAAAGTATTTGAGTTTGGAAAATCCTCCAAGCAAGACCTTGGCTCCAGATGACCAGCCTGACACGCGTGCTCTGCACAAAAGGGTCAGCGCAACTCCATATCCTCGCTTGTTTTGCACACACTTGGCTGCACCCTGAGAAATAAGCCAGAAATCAGTCTGGGGCACAAAGAGTAGCCACACAAGCTGTTTTGCTTCAGCCAAGATAAAGCTAAAGAAAAAAAGGAACCTCAGAGAAAAACTAAAAATGTCACTGCAAACTTGCAGCCTGGCAATACGCCTGATTGGGCATTGCCCACATCAGGAGGAGATATTCTTGTGAAAACCTGATGCTGGGTAACTCACTGGCCAGCCTGTAGATGGGGTCTTGCATGAACACCTGCCCCTGGAAAGCCAGGAGGGGAAATGTAACGGGGAAGCAGCAGGAGGTGCATAAATGTAATTTTCTCTTTCTCTGATCAAGCATGTTGAAGAATAGCTTGCCCATGTCGAGACAGAGTGTGAAAACCGCCTGTCAATAGATAGAAACCATGAAGCTGTTGCGCCAGTCGGTGCAAGAGGTTTTATTTCCAGACCATCAAGGGAGAAATAATGCTTTAGAAAAATCAATGAAATTTAAATGAGTATATAGGAACGGCTGTTTGAGTCCCAAAGGTCCATCTAGCCACGCACTGTGCTTCCAGCACAATATGTCCTTCATCAAGAGAACATAGTTGTGCAGTTCCCAGGGGCACCATGAACATGAGAGATGCGTGGAGATGTGAACTGCCACACAAGGGACTGCCATCCACTCGTATCCTCATGGTTCTCACTGTCTGACCTCAAACTTAGGCTGTTTGGGTAGTTCCGCTGGCAGATTTGAGGGCCTGGCAACCCTTCACGCAGCCTCAGTTCAAGGTCCTGGCCAAGGACTCAGGGTGACCCTGTCCCCATCAGCAGAGCCAGGCAGGAGTTATCTTGGCAGGAAGCTGCTCCCCGGCAGGGGGTCACATCCCCATTTGTGAGGCTGGATACAGAGGAGCTTAACTGTCCCCAGAGACCCATCTGGATCATGTCAGCTGGGTTGGAGGCCTTGGTCACACTCTGTCACCCTTCCTGAACCTGTGAGTCAGCAAAATCTGTCTGTGACCCACCATGGGGAAGCCAGTGAAGTGTCTGGTGTGCTCCCACTCATTTATAAGGAACCTAATTAAATACCAAGAGATGCTTTTCTTTGTTCACAGCTTCCATTTTCTACTCAACACTCACCCACCAAGGTCTGTGGTGTCGGCTCAAGAGTTTGCCCTCAGAGCTGGTTCTGGCAGTGTCCAACTGTGACTCTGGAGTTGAATCCTTCCAAAACACCATTAACAGCTGTGCCATCTCTCTAACATCATGGTAACAACCACAAATTAATGTATTCATAAAAAATAAAGCTTGAAGAAGCCTAAGGATCTCAAAGCATAACCAGCTCTATCAGGTGTTTTTCCAGCTTCTTTTTGATGGCTGCTGGTAATGGAATTTTTACAACTTCCCCAAGAAACCATTTCCCAGCATCTGTGTCTTTCTGGTTTGGCTTACACTCATCTTCTGGCCATGAAAGACAGAGAAAAAAAAAAAAAACCAAAAAACAACATTTTCTTCTTCTTTTCGGTAGCTTTTTACACATTTGAAGAGCTTCACACTTATCCTGTTTTGCCTCAATCTTCAGTAAACAATTTTCTTTCTTTCCATCTCTCCTGCTAGGTTGAATTTTCTCTCCTCCCTGTTCCTACTGCTGTCCTCTATTCTTACCCTAATCCAAACCTGAAATCTATGGCTGATGTTTAGCGTAAGCTCCATCAAGCCTTTTCCACCAGCCTTCTCATAGGAGACTTTGACATGCAAAGACCATGCATTATTCAGAGCGGTTCTCTGGCATTTCTCCTTCACTGACACACAACACAGCACCGATCATTTCACCTTTATAGCTCCAAGCAAAGTCTGTCAAACCTCAGCCTCGCTTGTAACTACTCCTTTAACATCCTGAAAGCCTTCAGAGCTCCTCAAAGCCTCACGCTGAGACCTGATGACTTCTTGCTCTTCCAGCCCTAAAAATGCACGCTTCGACTTCTATGACTGAAATATCTCTGCAAAGGAGATGTGAGAATTTTTTTGCCCTCCTGCTCTCTAATTGCTGTCCTTGCCCCCTGCAGATCTGTGAAGTCACCAGCCATGATGAAATCTTGTATTGCCTGTGTCTGTAAATATTTTCTAAAATTTTATTTCCTTCTTAAGACTTTAAAAACTAGGCCAAAAAGAACAACTGGGGTATTTAAAAATCAGGTTTGCCTTTAGCTTTTTTGATCAAGAATGCTTTTAATGGGCTCAGTTGTCAACATCAGGACCGACTTAATAATAGATGTCTGACATTTCAGTCATTATTCAGAGATTCTATCCGCACCCTCCCTCCAGTGCCTGGCTGTTTACTTAAAGATTCGCTCATGTTGGTGTTTCCACTGGTGGGCCTGGGAGCTGGAAGGGGAGCGAAGCTCCTGGTAAACAGCCAGCAGTCTCTCCCAGGCAGCAAGTGACTGGGGAAGGTCAGACGGCAGCGAGGGCAGAGGAGGAGAGGCTGCCCAGGGAGGGCAGCGCTATGGGAACCTGCTAATAAACCCAGCGCAGCAGTGGCGGCTTGCTAAAGCCCGGGCTGGCTGCCACACATGGATTAGTGCTGGCGTGGTTCTCCATGGGAGGGAAGAATGACAAGCTGGGCTTTGCTGGGCCAAGAGCCTTCGGCTTTCTTCACCTTCACGGGCTTCTACGCCACTGCACAGGCTGTTTGCTGCTTCTTTTCAGCCAAAGGAGTGACCCTGTTCTGCAGAATAACCTTCATCCCAAGAAGAAGATTTGACAGCCAGTGCCAGGCCATTGGTTTTCATAAAGCATATAATAAATGTTCAGATTTTTAAACTTTACTCTCTTATTAGTAAGGTCCTGGCTCAATGCGTTCTGTGTTTGGGGGATTTTTTTCTTTTTACGTTGTATATGGCAGCCTAATTACAGTCATTACATTGCCTCGAACTATTCAAAAGGAGTTGCCTCACATAATTGCGTGCGTGTAAGTGAGAATAATGCCATGTCTAATACTGCAGCACTCCACGTACACTGGAGGAAGCAGTCCACGCTCTCCCAGCGGAGATCTGAAAGCGTTAACACCACAGCTTGCACCCAGGCCAAAATGCAAGTTTCCAGCAGCATGTTGGATCGGTTGCCCGTCATCTCCATCCCACCATACCTGTGTCCTGCCCTGGGTATTGTTTGCTATATTTAGCAAAGCTAGAACAAATTTTTCCTGCGGTGTAATTCTGGCAGGTAATTGCCCACCCCACCGAAGCCACCACAGGGCTGATTTCCAGGAGACGTGCAGCGCGTGCATTATCCATTCAAGAGACGGCGAAGAGCTAAATTCCTGGAAGTGTTTATTACTATTGGCTCGTCTTGCCGATCACGCTGCAGCCTAGCAGGCTCCCCACCTTTTCTAGTGAAAACGAAATTAAATCACGTGTTGGTGTAGCTCCCACCCGGCTGCTTCCCGGGGGAGCCCACGTGGCTGGCAGCACCAGGCGCTTGCAGAGACACGTTTTCCCCAGGTCAGGCCGTCACAGCTAGTTCGCTGTAACTTCAGCTTGTTTACTTGGCTGATGGAGATCTGAAAACACCAGATAAGGCTCTGGGTGTCCTTCAGTAATCACAGCACCGCAAACGTGCTCACAGGGGAGATGTGGCTCCCGGGAGGGGATGCACAGCCTTGTTGGCAGCTTCATGTCCGGCTCCATCCATTTAGCTCCGCGACCAAGGTCTTTTACTTTATGCGAGAGGCTCGAACGCCAAGCTCAGATCCTATTTTCATGGCCATGAGCACTGTCCCACCATCTTCCCACTCTGCTTCTCCATCTATTGAACAAATCGCAGCAGGGACTTGCCGCCTCCTCAGCCAGTTTGCTGCTGTATGCCCTGCTGAAACCGTACGCCGTTTTGTTATGCAAAAAATAGTACAAAGGGTCCCTTCTGCACAGCAGCAAGCAACACAAACATTTCCTAAATGAGACCAGCCAGACCTAGAGGCAGATACCAGTTCAATCTATAGGGAGACGCAAATTATTCCGCTGCATGCTTGACTGCCAGGAAGAGTTTTGCAAATGCTTTAACGAAGCCTGGACCGCACCAAGATGAGGATGTCAGAAATTGATTCCTGATGATCTCTAGTACAAAGAAGCTCTTCGTCTGTCTTTCCATCCAAGTTGCTTGGTTTTACTTCTTTTCTCTTTAGGAATTAAGTGAATAAGTAATCACATGGGCAGAAATAAAACTAGTGAAAAAGAGAGTACGAGTGAAACCGCCTCCAGGAGACTGGGGGAAGTTGAGGCAAACGGCAGCTGTAAGGAGGCAGCCGCCTCGCAGAGCCAGGACTCCCAGGACAGAGTTTGGTCAATTAGAGCTTTACCAGAAGCAGACTGACTTAACAAAATATACATAAACCAGCTGGCCCTCAAACTTCAGTTTTCCTCGTCTACCCGTCGCTGACAAACACCAGCCATTTTTTACATAGCCTTGGGAAAGCTCATGCTCTGCAAATCATTAGTTTATGCAATTATGTTTTCTCTGTTGAATGTCACATGTGCAAAGGTCATTGCTGGAGATAGAAAAGGGGCTTTTGTTCCCAGAAGAGGCAAGAAGACGTGCCACATTTGGCCAGAATAGGAGATATCATTGTCCTTTTGCTGGCGGGACACGTGTCCTTCCATGTATCACCTGCCTCTGGTTGCCTGCTTTGCTGTGGTCCCTCTCCCAGTGGCCACATGTCCTCTCACTGGGGTTCACAAGGGGACTTCAAGTGTGAAACGCAATGCTGTTGATAAAAGCTCCTTGCACAACGTATCTGCACGCCTAGAAGGTGTGAATGGCATCTCAGCTCCAGTGGCCCAAATGTTAAATAGCAGTGACTGGAAAGGAGCAGGTCCCCGGAAGCTTGGGGATCTTGGTAGCTCAGGCTGGGACTGAATAGTGAATATACCTCCCTGTTTCCTTATTGATACTTACACCAGCTTTGGATTAAAACAGGTGAAAGTCAGGACAAAAGTCCTGCTCCAGAAAAAGATCAAAATCAACCGAGCAATCAAACAAAGATAAAAGCGTAACAACCAGTCTCTGGGATCATGTTTCTCCAGCTCACTGGATGGGCAGGTGAGAACCTGGCTGGACTCCAGGCTCGGAGCACAGCGCTGAACCGTCCCTCCATGCGGGGCACTGAGCAGGGGGAAGCTCAAGCCCAACAGCCAAGGAAGCACTGAGCGGATACAGCTGCTTTAAAAGCCTTGCCTGGTGCTATACTTGAAATCTGGTGCTGGACCGTTTCTCAGCGGCATGTCCCACCAGGGCCATACCCCTTTTTCCCCCCTCGTTTAGCACTGGCAATGCACCACAAACCAGGTAAAAATCTTCCTGCACTGAACGATTCAAAAGAGCTGTGCCTAATAGACCATCTATCTCATTGCTCTTTGTTTTGGCATCCTTGACTGCTTTAAATCCCACTTAAAGCTGTCTAACAACCACGATTACACCAGTCACAACTGCCATACAAACATCTCCATTACTCTCTGTACACTGGAAACATGGGGTTTGGTTTTTTTTCCCCCTTTCGCTAATACAACAGCGGCAGCAAATCACACTGAGGCAGGAGGGTGGGGTGTGAGGATAATTATGTTGTCCGAGTCCAAGCTATGACACCAATATTGCCTGCTGGTACTGGACACTGTGGAAGCCTGTGTAGGCTTGTAGCACAGAGGCATACTGAGCAGGATCCACAGGTGCCCGGTTTAATAGCTGTCGCTCAGCGCTGCCATCCAATTCTCCTCTGAATAATCAGACAGGCTTGGCTGGTGCCAGGCAAAACAGACATCACCTCTAATACCAGACCCTGTTGAGAGCAGCTCCAGAGGCACCCAGCCTTCCTGCACAGGGACAGGATCCGAGCTATGAAGCAAACTATCCGAAAGGGTTTTGACAAAGTGACATTTAAACAATGGTTGAAAATTCATCCAACCCACGTCACCTGGTCACTGCCGGTCTCTGGCTATTTCCAGTCTCCCAGGTGCTCATACGAAGCTGCCCCAAAATCTCCAGAAAGGGCAGGGAAGGTTTTTGCGATGCAAGATTTAGGGCCGTGATTCATGTCAGTTCAGTTGACGCGTGACAATGAAAGCATCTCCTTCCAAGCGTCCCTCTGCCTGCTTCAGACACACCTTCCCAGGAACTCCCCAGCTGCACAGCTTTCCAAGGAAAGGCTAATTTGTGAAACAGTTTTTCTTATAGAACTGCTTTGATTTTGATGAGTTTTCCTGACATTTCTGATTTTCTTCTCCAGAAATTTTTTGTAAAAATGAATTTTCCCCATCAGTTTTCCATTTCAAAATTATTCCGCCATATATTTCACTAACTCTATAAACTAAAATATTTACCTTAGATTAAAAGATATAAAATTAAAAAAAAAAAAAAAAAGAACAAAACATGCCAGATTTCTGTAAAGGAAGTAGTTCCTTTGAACCAGCCAAGAGCATCCAGGAATTCCTTGAAAAGGAATTCCTAGGAACTTCTGAAATAGGACACTTCCTGCCATTTCCTACCAGACACACTGTGAGATCCCAGACCTCCTACCAGAAGGTGCTCCATCTCCCCCATGTTGGGTTCTCACACCCCACTGCTCCGCCACAATACAGTACTCGTGATCTCTCTGTTTCTAAATGCTTCAGGACACTCCTCAAAGCATTTGCTCTGTACAGGCAGCTCTCCGAGCGCTCTGACTGTCTGTGCATAGCACTTCATGCTCGCACAACTTACATCAAAGAAGGTAGAACGAGGCGATAAACCTAAAACCAGTTCTCGCAGCCTTTACTCATGTGCACTGTTCCAGATTTCTATGCTTTGGCCTTGTTTGCATTTCAAGAGGCTTCAAGCAAACATCAGCTGAGAGGAAAAACAGATGGTGCAATTAAACACCAAAATTCTCCACCACGGGATGCCTTGCCAAATCTCTCAAACCTTCTCAGGATGGCTGAACGGGGAAGGCTGGAGCAAGCAGGCTCTTTTCTCACACAGCATCAAGACAGCAGTCAGGCGAAGGACCATTTGTAAAGCCACTAGCCATTTCCTTATGGCAGAAGACCTGAGAGTCCTGGAAAATCAAGGCAGAAGGGCCCAAAATGTCTGTACTGAACCTCGTAGGGTCTCAAACCAGTAATCACAGACCAGTGCCTTCCTCTGTGTGCAGCTTTCCTGCAGCAGAGGCAAAGAGCTGAGCAAAACAGTTCTGGAGGTGAGAGGATGGAGGGCTTTGAGAGGGAAACATGGGCTTGGTTGCTGCAGCTCCTTGCATGCGGGGACCAAGCAGGAGAGCATCCCATCTCTGCACTGGCCAGAAAATGCACAAGGGTGCCTTGCAGAAGGCTGCTGGCAGCCATCAAATAAATGCCCCTGCCTCCACGCTGGCACCCTCCTACATGAAGGAGACCAGGGGACCACCAAAGGACTGCAGAAAGGCCTGGGGAAGCAGCAGAAGCACCCGGGGCTGCACCTGGAGCACACAGAGCAGCTGGAGGGGAGCAGAGGGTGTTATGAAGAAGCAGAGAAGCTCCCCGGGAGCTGACCCTCACCCACAGGGCTGGCCAACCAGGAGGACCTTGTCGGTGGGATCACCTGCCTGCACTGCCAGGACGTGTCCTCTGGCACTCATTTGGGAGCAGCGTTAAACGGTTCTGCTCTTTTCCAAAGAGCTCCACAGAGGTTCCCAAATGTGATTTTTATTATTAGTTATGTTCAAGGGCCAGATATTCACCTCCCAGCTTGTGCTACCAACATCTGGCCTAAAGCATACAACACACTGGTTTCCCAGGAACGTGTGAACCTGGCTCAAAACCCCACAAAACAACCAAGTAAGGTCTTGATAGCTTTGCCTTTCCTGACAGGACAAGTCCAGACCTCGGGAGCCAGCATGTGGCTTACAGCACACACAGGGCTCTTTTTTCCCTTTAAAAAGCTTCATCCTTTTTGTGTCTCAACTTGCTCAGTTTGCTTTGTGGGTTTTTGGGTTTTTTCCACTTAAAGTCAGTACAGCAATTCTATCAGTTGTGCTCCCAACAGTTTGTTTGGTGCAAAATACAGAAGGAAACATTCCTTCTCCCAGACTAGTACAGCACAAGCCACCTTCTCAGTTTCAGGCAGACACGACATGAGGTCAGGGCATTTTAGACCCCTCCACGCTCCTGGGGACAAGGACCAAATGTCACAAAATCCCCCTGCCTGCCAAATCCAGGCAGAGGCTGCCAGAAAGAAGCTGCCTGAAGATCATAGCCGGAACCTGCGCGCTTGTTTTCCCAGCACAGGCAGGGTTTGGGATGTAGAGGAGTAGCAGTAAGATCTGCACCTCCTCGAGCAGCCGGGAACCACAGCCCCTCGGAATGGGACAGTGGTGGCACAGCTTCCAGAAAGCACAGGAAGCCCTCGCCAAATTTCAAGTAGAGCTCATCTCTTCCAGGCACTGACGCACAGCATTTAATGAGCTTCATGTGGCTTTGGCACCACCAAAAAATTCCGCTTTCCAAGAGCGGTTGGGAAGGGATATGAGGAATAGCAAGCACTCATCTCTATTGCGTTCAGCAGTGTTGTCACCAGCACACAATGTGCCAGGAGTTTGATCATGTTTCAAGGAATGTTCTTCCCTTGAGTCCCAAAGGAGGAATGCATATTTCCTCTAGAAAGTGAAGTAATCCCAACGCTCCTAGCTCTGCTGTTGCAGAAAAAGCTTATCCCATGTTAGTCCTGTATGTGACTGAATCCCTGCCCAAAAGCGCTGTCTTCCTAGATGGACAGCTGTCCTTCTCCTCTTTGCAAACCTCCCTTGGACCTTGAGAAACACGCACGCCATTTGAAACCACTCGCAACCCAGGGAGGTGTTGAAAGTCAAATAACACCGTGCTCTCACAGCTGGCTCACAGGGACTGGAGCACCAGCCCCACACCAAACCCTCCCTGCCCGCCACCCACCCTGCTCCATGCCAAAAGGCTGGGCTCGCTCAGCCCCAGGACTATTCAGCTTCCAGTACGCGCCAGTAGTGTCACTTAGGCAAAGAGAGTGGAAAACAGGTTCCCTAGTCCACCTTCTTCACCTCTAATATCCAGTAATGTTACGACTGCACCTCAACCAGCAAAGAGCAGCTCACCAGCCTCACACCTACATCTTGCTGTGGTTTATTACCACCGAGGCCCTTAAATGCTCATCTTACCCTCCTCTAATTTCCCTGCCTTAGCACATGCTTAAAAGCACTGCAGCAAATGCTGTGGCCCATGCTCAAGAGCTCAGGTTTTTTTAAGTGCAATGCACTGGTTCACTCCCCCAGACATTTTCTATAGGGAGATTTCACCCCTCAGTTCAAGACACACACAGAACAAATCCCTGCTTTGCAATGACTGTCCAGGGCTGTGGGAGGGACAGCTTTTATTACTTTTCCCAGCTGTAGATGTTTATTTTATTTTCATAAGAGGTTTCAATGCAAGCATTTCTCAAAAAGCTCTCTCTCCCACAAGAATCCAGCCTGCTCCTTGCTTTTATCTCCGTAAGAAGGAAACAAGATCTGCTAACACAATCACTGTGTTTACTTGCTCTTAAGTCCATGGAATCAGGAGATGTATGCCTGCGCACAACACCAGCACTATGCCAGAGCCATTTCCAAGTCATCTGCTTGGGTGTTTTATTCCAAAGTATGTTTGGTTTGATATTTTTTTTGTGGGGGCTTAGAGTAAAGATGCTTTCAAAATATGCCCAAGAATGCCTGTGGAGGAAGGTTGCACAGCAGGTCGTTCAGATGTGTTATGGGAACCATAATCGAAGGTGCAGAAGAAAAGAGCAAGAATTAGGATCCTCAAGCCAATAAATATCAGAGCCTTTCAGCATTGCTGCCTCAGTCCCTGCAAAGGATTTGCAACCCGCCTGGATCTACGATGCGGTGAACGGTGTTTTCCATGACACTGCTGTAGGAGCCTGTGTAAATCTCCAGCTCAGGCCAGCTCACATATGTAAGAAACCCAGTGTCTGTAAACAGAGGATCAGAGTGAGAAATGCAGCAAATGATGCTCCGAGGCAAGGGCTGGAGCATCATGGCATGTTTCTGGTGAGGTGACCCCCAGACCTGGACAGGGGGGACCCCTGGGTTCCTGTGCCCAAGCCCCGCAGTGACAGATAGCCAAGGAATAGCTGTTGAACAGTCATGGGCCCCTGAGCAGCTGCTCTGCACATCACCCCTGTGCCTTCACAATCAGGATCCTTGGCCAATAAAAAAAAAAAAAAAAAAAAGGCAGCTTAAAAAGCTCATGTGACACAAGACAGCTAAAGTCTTGACACATGAGTATCTTTCACTGCAGGAAGTTCTCAAGGTTAAAAAAGGGGAAAAAAACCACAAAACAAACTACAACAAAGCTTTCTTATTTTTAAGATGAGCTCCTTCAAACCCTTTTATCACAGTTTCTTTTCAGAAAACAACTTTCTGATTCTCTCATAGCCAGGAAAGGCCCCAGCAGCAAGGGTGAATAGTTCTTTAAAGCTGCATTTTCATTCTACCTCTGGTCTATCAAAGTCCCAAATCAGACTTATTCCCAGCAAGACAAATACATCATCTGCACCTCAACCCAGTCCAGGCAGGAGCAGACGGCTGCCCTGAGAAATCCCCACCAGACCCACTGCAAAAAAGAGGAAAAATGTAATTTTGCAGCTGGGACTCTTGACTGTCTCCCAAAGTAGCATTAATCCACCTCACCTTCCTCAGCTCCACCAGGAAATAGCTGCAAGGAAAAGGCGGAGGAGGAAAGAGAATCACTTATGAAGCATCAGCTGCAGTCTAATTAGAGCTATTAGCAAGCTCTTAGTGGTGTTTATTAGCCTTTACCCAATATTGCTGAATGAAGCAATCCTGACATCAGCCTTCTGGTTTGGAAAGCTGTGCTCCTACCCCAGCTCGAGGAAGAGAAGTGTTTAGAAAGGTGAAGCTGGTTATAATCACAGCTGCAGCTCTCCTCGCCAGCTCTGAGCTTGTTTTGAGCTCATAGAAACCAAAGTCCCAGAGAAGAGGACCCACCCTGCATGGGGGAGGAATAAGATCTTCTAGTCAAAGGAGGTCCTAATAGTCCATCAGGGTATCTCTCTGAGCTGGGGGCCTCCTGCTCTGAGTTATGACTATTGAGTCATTTTGAGTTGACGGCATCGTGCTGCCTTTGATCTTCTGGGAGCTGGGGATGCGAACCACCTGCCCCAGTGATTGGGTGAGAAGCCCTCAGAAGACAAGGCAGAAAGCCCTGAGCCTGGCTCAGGACAAGCTGGCCATGAATCGAGCAAGATTAAAATAAGATTTACATCTTCTGATGCACAAAACATTCATCACTGGCTCCTGTTGGATGTCTTCAGCCTGCAAACAGTTTGTCTAACATGAGGTGTTTTTTAAACATGTCATGCCTTTCAAAGGACACGCAGCCAAGAGCTGCACGCCTCAAGCAGGGCTAATCTCCCTGGAGTCACTTCTAGTAACATATTTCAAGGCTGTTTATCATATAGAAGGGACATTTAAAAATACACAAGTGTATGTTATAAATCACAGCCTCTGCTGGGAAGGAGCAGGAGGAGGAAACCTGTGTGATTTAACAAACTGTTAGAAATAACTCAATATGGAGAAGATTTATGTGGAGGGATCTTAGCTATGGGTTTGCCGCAGCTAGTAATGGTTAGTACAGCGGGGCCAAAACCCACACACTCAGGATGCCACAATAAATTAAAGCACTTGGCAAATTCAGAACATCCTTAACCAAAGGAAACACTGAACTCCTCTATATCTTTCTCAAGCACATATGTAGTCGGGTAAGATCTTCCATATCTCTGTGCCGGACAAGCTGCCTTGCTTTTGTGGTCTAGCTACCACGGTTCACAATCTGTACAACAGTTCCCTTTTCAGATAAGAGACGGCAGGCCTCTGCCATCTCAATGGATGGGTCTGCCTGAGGTGCCGCAGGTGGAGGAAACCCAGCAGAAAGCCTTAACTCTTCGGGCCGAGTGCCAGATTAGTACCCGAAGAGCCGAGTGCTCCTCTGAGCTCTGACTCATTCCCAGTGTGTGTAACAACCGACTGCTGCAGTCTCAAGGTTTTGAAAGACAAAGATGTATCTTCCCAAGTTTGTGGTTACAAATAATTGCAGTCTTCTTCTGCAATTGCTTTTCAGCACGGTTGTGGTGGAAGCTACCTCTGGGATCCGGCTAATGTGACCACCGACTCTGCAGGCTGTTGGCTGAGTCGTGTCTCAGCCACCCAAATCAACAAAACTTGCAACGTTAGCACTATTTCCCCTCTTGACAGGCAAATACTATACAACATGAAGGTGTTGCTGCAACCACAGCCACCTACAAGCAGCACCAGCAGCTCTTTTGGAAGGCAAAATGTGGTGAAAAGAAACTTTAATTTCATCCTCATTACAGCTCAGGCTCATGGCTTCCAAAAAGCAGTCATGTTCAGCAGAGAAAGCGTGGTCCAAGCTTTGCTCTCACCATCAGCATTTCCTTGCACATCCTTCAGCCTCCCAGGTGCTGTTACACATCAGGCCACGGTGCGGGAAGGTGGATCCAGCTTGGTGGCTCATGCTCACCAAGCAGCCCTGCCACATCAGTCTCAGGCTGGTGGGAGGGAGAAGCTGCTGCCACGCTCCCAACCCATGGCCCTTCTGCTGATCCATCCTTAGCATCTTGGAGGGGAGATGCCACATTCCCCTCTCCAGGACCGAACATCACAGAGATGCTGGGGAAGGTGAGCCACCAGGAAGGAAAGCAAGTTGTCCACGAGGAAATCTCACCCCACCACCACCTTGGGTACCACCACAGAGGTCTCAGACCACATCATCCCACCCAGCCCTGGGCACAGCGGCTCTGCCCGCTACCGCTGCAGCCCTGTGCGAACCACCCTGCCCTGCAAGGAAACGCTGCTCGGTCTCAGGGATGCCTGCAGGTAATGATGTGAAATGTGAATAAGGAAAGCAGTTTGTGCAGAGAAGTAATGATCCCTTTGGGATCTTCCCAGTTTATACGCAATTACACCAAGCAGCTAAAAAGGAGGAGTGCTCACCAGAGAAAGGAGGCGGATAATCTGCTGGTGTAAAGCCCTGCAGCTCCCAGAAGCAGTAAGCGATGTAAAGCAGAGCTGACATTTGAGGATGCATATGATCTCCTCGTTTACGTATGTCAGGACATCTGCTACTACAGCCTCACACAGCTAAAACTACCTCTGTCTTCACCTGCGACTGCTGCTGAGTGTAGTGTAGAGTAACTCATTGCGCTGAGCCTCACGCAGGGGATTCCGCTCCTTCATGCCAATTTATAGCCAATTCAGGATTTAAGCAACTATTATTTATCACCAGGGCTCCCTGCTAACCGTTACCACATCGGTGAGGAGTTATTTGAAATGAGTTTCCAAATTAGCGACTCTGCATTCATTTCTTTTATGTTCGTTTCAGTTTATGAGGAATGTCAGCAAATCACAGGATCCCACTCAGGGTAAATTACCTGGGGATTTTACGCATGATCGTTCTGCTGAGCTGCAAAGGCAGCGTGGCAGCGAGCTCGTCATGCTGCTCGCAGTGCCTAAGGCACCAGAGAGAAGGAGCCCAACTGCTTCCAAAGGATGATCAGGTTGGAAAGATGCTTTAAACATCTTGCAAGTATGGATGAGTCTTCCCCTGTGCAGAGCAGAGCACGCACCCACGCCACCAGGCCACGCACCCACCTCCCAACTCCTGCAAGGTAATTCCCCTCTCCCCAAATTTATGATTGCTGAATGAGAGACAAAACAAGAACCCGCTCTCCTTCTGCCTGACTTTATTCTCTGAGACAAAATCTTTTCTCCCTGGCAGAAATCAAACTAGGGTTTATTTTGTTTAGAAGCTAAGAAATAGCAGGTCTTGACTCCATGGATTTCTGGCAACAGTTATGTCTTGGAAAAACAGTTGTGTTGGCAGCAAAGTGAAAGACTCCTGCCTGCTGGAGCAGCCTTTGGCCTCTGTGGATGTTTCTCCTGTTCCCAGGCAGATGGAGCACATCTCCTACACTGTGGCACTCCAGCAATTTCTGCTCCAGAATCCTTGTGCCAAATTGGACCAGCCTTGGCAATGGGGCAAGAGTCAAAGCCACTGGTTCCCATGAGCAGGGCGGGGAACAGGAGGTTATGTGCTGGCAGCAGAGTCAAAGATGCCAAGGGATGTCAACTCTCTTTGTAGAGGTGGAGGAACAGGAGGGCCAGGGGGGCGATGCTGAAGACCGGCTGCTCCATCACGTCAGAAAGGCACCAGGCACAGGTTTCTCAGGATGCACCTTGGCAGCGATGGTCCCATGCAATAGCATGGGGGTATTTTTAAGCCAGGCTTTGAAGGACAAGGGCTGCCTGGTGAGGTGAGAGACAATGCAGAGACACAAGTCAGAAAGACCAGAACTAGAAGCTTGCCCCAGGTGACATAGGCCAAAATGAAATTGTCCCTGGCCATGCCCAAAGCTGTAGAAGAGCCGCAGGACATGGGAGAGAAGAAGCAGTTGTTTGCTTTTCTTGCAAAGTCTTCTGCTGGGATCCAGATTATCCCATGCAGATCCCTCCATTGCAGTAAGGATGGGTTTAGCCTCCTGTACAGGACCAACAAGTCTCGCCCGTCATGAGCAGCCAGTCAGGAGCTAGGAAGTGGCAGAGCATCGCACAGCAGGGCACGAGCAGCTGCCCTGAAACAGCTTCCACGACAGCCGAAGCAGAGCCAGTGCAGGCACAGCCGGTGGGACGGCTCTGGCTGTTGGGCAGCAGGACAGTGCAGCTGCAGGAGCTCTGCAGCCTTGGTCCTTCCCTGGGCACCAGGGCCAGGAGAGACACTAACAAACTGGGTAGGACATAGCTCCAAATCCCAGGGCTGGCCTTCCCAAAACAGTGGTGATGTTTGGACAAAACTTTTGGCCTTCCTTTTTTTCTTCTTTTTCTTTTCTTTTTTTCTTTCAGTTCTTTTGTCATGTGGCCAAATAAAACAGTGCTGTCCAGCTGCCTTCAGCCCTGCGTTACCATTCCTTCCCTAATGAATCTTCTGGGACCCGCGAGCCCCAAATCCTGCACAGCTCTCAAGCGCTCTTTCTGCCCTGCAAGATGACCACAGCTAATTTTCACATTAAATTTCCCAGCTTGGAAACAAAGCAGCACGAGGAAGGGCAGGTGATATTTCTTTCCGTTTCCCCCTTCAATGTAAAAGCAGGGCAAATCCTGCGGAGGGACCAGAGTAGAACAGCCGCCAAGCTGCGGCTCTGAACATCGCTCAGTACATGGTGGTGCCCCAGAAATAGAAGAGTGCTAGATAAAAATAAACCGCCTGGGACCATTCCTCATCTTGATCCTCAGGAGCAAGGAGTTTCCTTTTTTATGGTTCTTCTTCCACCCCCGTGCTGCTGCTGGGTCCCCCAGCCCCAGCCCAGAACCAAGCTTCTGGCTGCCCTCCTGAGGGGTTCTGCCGTGTATTCATCCCTGAGTATAAAACCAGGTGGGCAGCGAGTCTGGGAACTTGTACACAGAGATGGCTTGGAGTCTCCGTTAGTGATTTTGCACCTTTGATCTCTGGAACATGTATTTCAAACACAGAAAGGGCTTTTGTGCTGGCCAAGGAAATAACTACATAAAAGGACAGAAAGCGCTGATAAGGAATGGGGTAAAAGGATTGTGCCGCAAAGGAAAAAGGCAGCCTACCCCTATGTCTTGAAACGCCCAAGACATAAAGTGAGAACTGGCAAAGGTCAGGCTGAATTGGCTCTTACAGAGGATAGCAAGAAAAATAACAAGAAAAGTTTTAGCTGTGTACATCAGAGGGAAAGAAGGAAAGAAGAAATGGAGCTGCTGTACAGAGGGGATGGTGTATAGATTAAAGTTAGTCCGAGTGTGATCCAAAACTAATGCATTCTCTTTCTAATGTCCTGTCAGTGTGCAGAAGGCACGGGGATAACAGGAACGAGGAGATGGACGTGGAAATGTCACATGCCTCCAGATCAAGAGTCAGAGAGGGCAGCGAGCTCACATCATGGGCACAGCTGGTTCCTGGCCCCCAGCACTGAACACCTGACACTGAAACCTCCCCATCGAGATGTTCACCAAGCACAGGGGAAGGAGAACAGAAAACACAGCACCTCACCTTAAGAGAGGGAAAAATGCCACTCCACCAGCTACAGACCATTCAGGTGTCCCGTGCCACACGCCAGGCATAGAGCAAAGTCCAAAGAAGGGGGAGTTGGAGCTCGGAGCATATCAGCCTCCCCCAAGGGTGCCAAACAGCCTGATACCACCCCAGATAAGATATTGCCTCTGTAAATGGGAGGAATGGAGATCTAATCCAGCAAAGTGTTTGCTGGAGCACCACGCCACTAAGTCCCCGATAGCCTGGGGGGACAAAGACTAGCCCAGGGGCTGCGAGGCAGATCAGCGGCTGGCAGGGCTATGGCAGGGGGCTGGGGCAGGCTTGGGACAGGCTTTTATGGATGATCTTAGCCCAAGACCAGGACTGGGCTCACATCATTCATGGGCCTGAAATGTCCCAGGTAAATAGAGAGCCAAAAGAGTCTTCAAACATCACTGTGGGAGTATCCCTGCTTCACGACTTGGGACCAGTTTTGGTGCCAGCCAAAAATACTGGAGGAACATCTCATTCCCTTCAGCTCCTGCCTGCCTGCGGCACACATGTGAGTGCTAATTCTCTTTCCCATAACTGAAACACTCGACTTGCCATCTGATTTCTAGACATTTCTAGGAAAATCCCCAGCTCTTCTAAGCAGAAAGTCAAGACTGCAACGTGCCTAATCAGCTATGCTAATCTAATGCTGCCATGCAGAGCCAGTGCACGCAGCTCCCATCGCTAAAAGGCTCTTGCTGCATAGTCCCAGCAGCAGCGTTGGTTTGTTTATTTGGAGGGATTTACTTTTGAATTTATCACCTTCCTCCCAAGAAACCAGCACCCCCAAACATAAATTGCCCCGTTGCACCTTCCAGTGCCTCCCCAGGCATCAGAGGTGGCCAGGAAGCAGGCTGGGTCCAGAGGGGCTCAGTTTGCAGAGGGCTGCAGGGGAGTACTGCAACAACCACAGCTCTAATTCAATTTCTACCCATTTTCCCTTTTGCCTTCACTTCATTATAGATGATTATTTTTTAAACTGAAGCAAACAGAGTCGATTCTGCTTCCAACTAAATTGCCCACGGGCTGACTCCTCTCCTCCAGCCAGCTGATACGATCTCTACAACGAGCTCCTTCTCAACGGACCTGCAGCCTCCAGGGACCAATGTCTCGTTTGGGGAAGAGTCCTTCATCTTTTATGGACAGCAGCATTAATTTCCAGTTAGTGGCTCTTTCACGTGGCTTTTCAACTAGATAAGAAATAGCATCCATGCACAGACTTAAAAGAGAGTAATTCCCAGCTTGAATTGGGACAAAAAGTTGGGATCTCAACGTATTTTGCAAGTGATGTGTCCAGGGCAATGACAAAAAGGGTCATTTTACTTCTGCTTCCAGCCATTTTTATGGCCCAACCTACTTGTTATGCTACAGATGAGTACAAATTTCTAAATAAGTTGTTTCAAAGCAAAAACCGAACCATTCTCCTTTGAAAAGTGTCAATGCGTGACTTCACAAAGATTTCTAAATATAGATACTTCAAAAGAACAAGTGCAATAAGGAGACTGGTCAAAACGTATCCTTTTCTGCGCCGACTGACAGCTTTGAAGAACCCGTGTTTTCTGATGAAAAGATGCTAAACTGCAAATGTTCCCTGCGCTGCTGCAGCCCCGGCTCACCCACTGCCAGTGGCACAGCTCCTCGTTCCCGTGCAAGGGGGATGTGCTGGTCCCATCCTGGCACTGTCGGGTGCAGGATGAGTGCAGGATGACAGCCTGACAACCTTTCCCAGGCCCATCACGGCTCTCTCCCACTTTCTTCACTACCTGCCTTGCAGTTTGGGGTCCCACTGTGGGGTATGAATAGCTTGGGAGAAGAGGGGTGCAGGTTCTTCACCGGGCTGCAGGACTTGGCTCAGCCGCCTGGCCAGGACCCCTTGTAATTGCCCCATCCCTTATATAACTTAAACTCAATGGAGCTTCCCAAAGGACAGCAGAACACAGCTCTGACCCCATCACCTCTGGCAAGGCTGCAAAGGTTACTTTGGGCTCCTCCAAAACCCCATCCCCTGCCTCCCCTGGGACATCCCATGCTGTGCCAGTGGGAGCCCTTCAGGCAGGGAATCGGCGCCCAGGCAGCAATCAGTGACGGGGACAGTCCTGCCCTTCCTGAGCAAGGCCAGCTCAATTTCGCTAAAAGATTTTCAAGCATTTTTGTAATGATTTGAGCTCTTCTGGAGCACTCGCTGCAGACTCCAGCCGAGTTTCAGGGGGAGCATGCTCTTCTGAGAGAGCTGTTTCCTATTTTCATCGGCACATTGAACATAGCCTCTAAATTAAAATCTTCTATTTCAAGTCTATTTTGATCAACTCCACTTCCTTCAGTTTAAAAGATACAATAAGAATAGATGAGCTCTTACAAATTAAAAGCCTCTCTTGCTTAACAAATTGTCTCTCTGCAATAATTAATTGTCTGGAGAGAGATTCCAGCCCTACGTTTTTGGCCTCATTCCAGGCTGCGTAAGCAGGGGGGGAATGTATATTTGGGAATTTGTTGCCTCGACAGGCCAGCGCTCTCACGCTTCCCGTACAAGGCAGGATGGGTCTGACCAGTCCACCTGGGGTGAGCCCGTCCTGGGCACAGTAGTGTCTGCTCTCCTCCCTCAGAACGGCTGTCACCGAGTGCCTGTCACAAGTCTCAGCTTGTGATTTGCAGGGGGAAGGCTCCAGGCATGTTTCACCGCCTGCTTTAGTTCTTTTTCATAGGTGATTACTTTTAGACAGCAGGTCTTTCACTCTGAGCCACTACGGCCATTCCCACATTGATGATTCCCAGAAGCTCATGGTATATAGGGGTTGTATACAGGGAAGATGTGAAAGGAACGTATGGGTGCTGGAGCAGCTGCTGCTAGTGATGCCTCTTACCAGATGCTCCAAGTCCCTGCTGACTTTGGGACTTTGTCCAACCTAAACTTCCTTAAGAAATTCCTTCCAGTGCATGATTATCCTTATGATGACTAAGTCTAAACTAATCTTAGTTTTTGCAGCCTAAGCCCTTAGCTGCTACTTCTCAGGGGTTAGGAGCTCCTGCTCTCCTTCCCTGTGGCAAAACTGGAAATAGATGCAAGTTATGACCTCTGCTCCTTCAAAATCCTGTTAGTCTTTTCTCAAAGGACATGTCTTCCAAGCCTCTGTCGCATATACTCACCTTTGGAGCTTTTCAGCCAGAAAAGCCTTCATGAAGAAGAAGGTCGTAGTTGGTAGATGCTCACCCTGGTAGATGCTCCAGGTCCTACACATAGGAGACAAGGAGGAGGCCGGTATCAGCCAGGATCAAGCCTGGGACTGTGAGAAGTCCCATCTGCAGCAGAGGACGTTCACACTGTGGGTCAGGGCAGAAAGATCCTCTACTTCTTTACCCCCTCCCAAGCGCAGCTGCAACATCATTGCAAGCCAGGGAGGAGCATCCCACAGCCACAGCCCCCATTTTTAAAAGTTCTCCACAGTGGGACGTGAGATGGAGGTCACAGCAGTTTGGCACAGAGGAACGGCACGTTGCAGGGAGGGTGTCACAGCCCTGGCTGATCTTGCCCACACCACCGCAACGAGCCACCAGAGAAGTGATGCTGCTCCCTCCCCGGGTGACCCGCGCTGTCAGGATCTGCATGCAGAGACCTGCTGGTGCCACACATCCCCACCGGTGCTCAGCTCCTCATCCCGTGCTGGGAGCAGCTCAGCACCACATTGATTTCATGATCCCTCTGCAACCCTCGGTCCTTGCAGGGCCGCCCCGTGCCCTGTCTGCTGGTGCTGGCAGGCCAGGCAGGGACACGGCAGGGTCCCAGCGCTGGGCCCAGGCAGGGTCTGAGCTGGCAGCAGCCGCCGGCAGCCTGCCTGGGCAATGCCTGCCTCCAGATCCATGCACCGAGCTCTGTCCTCCTTGCCAGCCCCATGGCGGTCCCGCTGCAGGGGAGCGTTTTGCTAATCCTTTGGTTCCTGCCCCGTGCCCAGCAGCACAACCTCCTGCCAGCTTTGCAGGGAAATGCTTCAGAAGCACCTGGGGCTCAAGCAGGCAATCCTTCCCTGCAAACCAACGGGGAAGGAGCCCAGCTTCCAGCCCCCAGAAGTCCTAAGCCGCCCAAAGAGACTCAGAGCAGGTTTTTATATACACAGACCAGACCTCACTGGCCCCAAGTTGAAATGACCAGGCAGCTCATTCCTGCAGAAATTGGCTGACCTTCCTGATAGAGGGCCCAAAAACGCTGGGTCTGGGCAGGGCTGCAGCCCAGAGCATCCTATCCTCCTGGATCAAAAGCAACCTGCAGCTCAGCCTCCTCCACACCCAGAGAGAGTAATAGCTTTGCACAGCCCCAAATTAACCCGCTGCCACAAGATATCACCCAAGCCATGATCTCAGCAGTGTTTGGAGGAGGATTAAATATTTATCTGGAAAACAAGGACGTGCACAATTGCATTTGGCAGGATTAGTGCTAAAGCCCATAAAAGACCCACTCATCGGAGCCGTAGCCAGTTGCTCCCTTCCTGGGGACGCCTGGTGCACACCGGCAGATGGGCGCACACAGTGCCAAGGCTCCCTCTCCCCTCCTAGCCTTGTGGTCTGGGGGAGAATGACTGTCACCTCCTCCCACGGACCTCAGCCTTTCCTTTTTCTCTTTATAGTGCACCAGAGAGATGAAAAACCCTGTGCTGGTGTCATACAAACTGCTCCCTCCTGAGCATAGTTTAATTTATGAACAGCTATGTTCAAGTGACTTGAGGACCCTCCTTGGCCTTTGGACCCACTGGAAAACATGTGAGCCTTCAACTGTCTGAAGGATGCTCCATATACCAGTGTGAAGCCAGCCAGCACCCTCCAGTCCTCGTTAAAGCTTGGAGAGCTTTGTGCAACACAAATAGACCAGCAACCTGGAAATAAACCTCCAACATCCTCTCTCTGCACTAAGTGAAGCTTAAGAAATATATCACAGACTGTGTCTATAGTCTGACACTATATCACAGCAGATGGGATCCTGCTAAGCCTCCTTGGGATCAGCATTGAAGCAACCAAGGGGGTGGGAAAGACCTGAGCATCCTTTTCTTCTCCTGTACATGTGTCCTTGTACAGGAAAGGTGCCTTTGAATAGCAATATTCTTTGAATAGCCAGGATTTATGGCATGCCAAAAATATATACGCAAGCAGGATGTTGCTCTGGAGATGAGCCATAGCCCAGCGAGGGTCTCCCACGGCCCTGGGAAGCTGCCTGGTCTCCAGGCAGGAGCAGTTCCTTGCCCAACCACCAGGCCCCCGTGTCGAACTCACCACAGTTGTTTTACATGTCCTTTCCTTGTAATATTTATTTCCCACAAGTATACTCTGGTTTACACAGCCCCTGGCAGGGAATATCAAAGATTTCTGTCATAATTTACCATTTTGTCCAGGACAGGATCTCACTGGAAAGTATTTGTTTAAAAAAGAAAAAAAGCATATTAACACATCAAGGAGGTCTTTGTCTTTTATTTTCACCCTGTATATAAACCACTAGAAATTAAAGTGTTTGGGTGATTCAAGTAAGCTTCTGGCTTCTCCCACCTAGCCAGGAAGAGCAGCAGTCCGTCACAGGGTCAGGACCTTTCCATGGCTTTTTAATTTTCATTTTTCCAGAGGTAACAGCTTAGCACAAGTCCCATTTCCCTAACCCAGGATCTTCTGCCAGAGTTCATATAAATGTCTCTGAAACCCAATGGAGCACCTTGCCAACTCTTCTCAGCCAGCACTGCCCAAGGAGCTGCTCTGCAGCCAGATGTGTTGTTTTCCACGTACTTTCTACTCCTCTTCCCCCTCTTCCTCTGGCTTTTCCAAACCTAGCCCAGGCTGGGGAGAGCAGCACAGAGCTGCACCTCTGAGCCCTTCTCAGAGCTGAGCTGCTATATGTCATCTCCCAAGTTGGCTGCCACCTTCCAGGCATAACTTCACCATCTGAGGCTTTCAGGAGCTCCTGTGTGTGCCAAATCTCACGTCCCTATTCCTGAAGTCCCAGACTTTTCTTGGCTTCTTTTGCACTTTCCCAGTTCCCGGCATTGCTGTAGCCTTTAATAACTGCTGCTTTACACACACACACACACACACACACAGAGAAGCCGTCAGAAGGCCTCTCCTTGCCGTTTCCTGACTCGCTCACTCTATGGTTCACCACAGCATACTTGGGGAATATCTCAGTTTATGAGCATCTCTGGTTGCTGCCTGCTCCATGTAGCCCAGCAAGCCGGGCCGAGGTTGCCGTGCTGCTCGGGCACACATGGTGGATCAGCCATTGGATGTGATGGGTCTCAGGTACCTCCTTCCATTTTGGAGCTTAGTACCATTGATATTCTCCAGCCACAGCCTCTGCAGGTATTACATCTGCCAATTCCCAGGCTGCTTCTACACTGCGCAGCAGCCCATGCCAGTGGAAATGCCCCTGCACGGCTCCTCTTGGCTCCAGGTCCAGCTGCTTCCCTGCACCTCACTGCATGGCCCATGCGGGTAGTACTTCTCACATCTCCAGTGCTATGTTCTTCAATTAACTCAGATCTAGCATACCAACCCATACGGCCCCTCAGAAACTCCATAGTCACCCAGCCACTGCACAAGGTTGGATTTTGAGGATCTCCTGTGCTCAGGGGTTTGCAAAAGTGGTGTGTTTCCCCATGACCCAGATGGCCCTGCAAGCCCAAGGCTGTTCCACCACCACACTCCCAGTACCTTGCACCCAATGTCCTTCTGCGGAGCTGGGACCGAGGGTTCCAGCCCGGGGACAGGCAGAACAGCCCAGTCTCTAGCTGCTGGCTGGGGTGGGTTGGGGTGCCAGTCCCAGTGGCTGGGGGAGGCAGCGTAGGGGCGGACACTGCAACCATTCCTCTCTGCTGGCCGCCCACTGGGGCTGATGAAGCCAGGTGAGAGTTTGAACCCTGGAAGCTCCCTGGAGGCATTGGGAAGATGGAGCACGCTGACGTCAGAGCCTGCCCCAAGGGGATTTCCTGCCTCCAGGCAGCAGGGACCTTTTATTGGGATGGATTAGGGCAAGGGGGCCGGAGAGGGGATCCTGCTCCAACAACCAGAGCCCTTTATCCCTACATGGCGCTTCCCATTCTGAGACTTCCAGATGAAAGATTTGTCCTAGAGCAGGGCCAAGCGAGGGGCCCTGGAATAAAGCAACACCCCAGTGACTTTAGCTGACGCAGACATTCCTGACCAGATTTGAATCTTGCTTTGCAGGAGGGATCCCTCCGCAGGCACATGCCGCACACACCAGCCGCTTGAGAAGCTCCCGGCAGCCGGTCCACGGCTCTGCTACCCAGACACATCACAAGGCTGCTGATCAGCAGGAAAACTCTCCGGCTTCAGCAGATCATAAGCTTATTAAAGATAGATCTGTGCTTTGGTCTGCAGAGATAAACACATCAAAGGCACTTTGGTCTGCGCGCCAGTGCCACCGGTATCCCCATTTGGCAGAGATGGAGGCTGGGATGTGCTCTCAGTTCCCAGCACGGGGCACTGGGGGAGCTCAGCCTGGTTTGGGAAGCAGCAGGATCCATCTCTGTCCAGCTTGGGGAGCCCAGGGCCACATCCAGACTGTAATGTCCGTCCCAGGCTATTTGCTCGGGGGGGTCAGAAGTGGCTGGTGAGGACTGAAGCACCTCACTCGCGGTGCATGGCTCTGCCCAGGCCATGCAGAGCCAGGGGAGTGGCCGAGCTTCACTGGAGCTCTGCTGACAGCCCACAACCTGCTCAGCTTGAGAGGGAGAGCTAAAAGGGGAAACAGGTCCTCGCACAGCTGGCCCGGCAGTTGCTATTCGCGCAGCGCTTTGAAACCCACAGATGAAAGATTTGAGAGACACGAAAGGCTGTCACTGCCTGTTTGTCATTTGGTGTGGTTCCTCCCTGCCGTCACACGAGCAGGAGACAAATTTCAGCAGAGGCGAGTGCAGCAGCCCTGTGGGAACGATGCCCAGCCCGGAGCATCACTGCCACCGACCAGGAGCACGTGAAGCCTCTCCTGGCCGTGGCCGCAGAACCCCCAGCACATCGGCATGGGCTCCTCCTCCCACCTCGAGTTGCTCAAGGAGCAAATTTGCACCCCACCGTTGGCTGGGCTCCAGCTTCCTCTTCCCGCTTTGCAGCTATCCCCCCCTCTTTTTCCTTATCTCTCCCCAGTGCGACCCGAAGCCCTGGATCCTTCCTGTTGATCTCGGAGGGCCCAGCTCCAGGCTCAGCTGTGCTTGCTCTCAGGGGGCTCCCACTGATTGCAAAGCCAGGTTTGTGCTGGAAGCAAGTGATGGCATCAGGCATCCCGGCAGCGGGCAAGTGTTTGCCTGCAGCAGAGAGCCACTCCAGAGGGAGGCTTTGCACGTGGCAAGCAAGCAGCAAGGGTCCCCGAAACCTTAACGTTAGTGAGGAAGGTGATGGTAGCAACAAAGAAGCAGTGGCGGGAGGCAGCAGGCATCCCACACCCCTCTCTGCACCTGGCACGGCTCGGCGGAGCCCGACACGCCATGTGCCCGGAGTACGGCTCACTTTCAGCATTTCAAATTTGCCGGATGATAACCTCGGCGTCTCTCAGATCCCACCCACTTGTGGTCTGACTCATGTTGCAGTCACCGCGCTGCCTGGATATGGTACGAGGAGGGAGGGAGGAGAGGAGAGGAGAGTGGAGGCAGCCGCCGCTCGCAGCACACGCTTCTGCCTTCACACACCGAGCCACGCACGCTGGGGGAAAGTTGGAGGCAGCGCAGCCACCGAGGGCTCCCACCTGCTCGGGGGCTGTGGGAAAGCAGCACCTTTCCCAGGTAAAGCTTTTGCCTTACTTTTCGCTTGGTTGTTACGCTGGTAAAAATCACTTCCTAGGTGAGATCTTAGAGGGGTTGGTGGGTCCTCGCTGAAGCTGGGGTGTGCTAAGCACCCTGCAACAGGCCACCCAGGTCAGAGCAAGAAGGTGTCGCTCGCTGGACCCTTGTGCCATCATAATCCCGCTGTGCCTGGAGCAAAGGCCAGTTTGGGGACTTTTGCTGGCCATTGCTGGTGGGGATCACTGGAACCGAGAACCTCAGGGTCAGAGGGAGGATGTGGGTGGAGTGTGCCCAGGGCACAGAGGTAGAGCCCTGCCCTGCCTAAGCATCCACGGGTATGAAGAATCTCTGCTCAAGCAAGCTCCCCACGAGGTTTACTGTAAGATGACTTCTTGCTCCGAGCTGCCCGAGCCCATTCTTGAGCACCCCAGCCCCTCCACGCAGCACTCTGCACCCTGGTAGGCATTTGTTGGGCATCAGCTGGAGCAGGGGGTGCCCCATCCAGGGGCACGGTTGGCTCCGTCGGGCAGGGTACCCCCAGGGCTGGGTACCACTGGAAGGGGAAGGGGGGGGGGGGGGGGGGAGGGTAGTCCCCAGGGGTATGCAGTGCCTGCTGTCCCCCATCTGGAACAGGCTCCAGCAGAAGGCTGAACCCTGGGACATCTGCTGGGAACTCACGCAGCTCCAAGCACACCCTTGAGCCCAACACCTCTGCTTCAGTTTCACCTTTCCCAGACTCACTCTGCAGTGCAAACTTTCAAAATGCTGACTGCTCTGCTGGTTTCCACATATCTTTTCAGGTTTTCTGCTTTCAATGGTCCCAAACTCCCTTTTACTCACAGAGCCCTTTTCCTCCTGGGGAGTATGATGGGGTGCTGATGGCCATGATGGGAATTGTGTCTGCTCACACCAGAGGCAGTAATTGCTGCTGTGTGTCAGTCAGGGTTCAGGCTGGGATGGGGCAGAGAGAGCACAAGGCTCCAGAGATCAAGGAGCGGGGACAAAAGTGTCTGGGGATACAGCCAGACAGGACCTCAGTGTCTCCCCACAGCCCCAGCGACACAGAGAGGTTACAAAGGGGCTCTGCAAAAATGAGATTTTAACTCAGAGGCGTGCGGGGGGATGCCATGGGGTGCAGCATCGCATGTGAGGTATGGGGGGAGCACAGCCCTTCCAGAAAGGCTGCTCATAAACTGGAAACAACCCCACAACCTCACCAAAGCCCTCCATGGACAGCAGGGCAAGATAGTTTTTGACCGCTCTCACATTTGTCCCCTCTCACATCGCCTTCAAGCCTTAACTCTGCCAAATTTGGTCTTGTCCTGTTGTGAGGCAGGCTCATGGCTCTTGCTGTGGATCGAAAAAGCCCTTTGCCAGGGTCCCTGCAGCTCCCAGCCCTGCCTGCTCCCCACCATCGAACCTCAAACATCCTCTTTCAGACCAGAAGAAATCCCCACCCTGCTGCCCATCTCACAGCCTTAGACAAAGTACCTTTCTCAGCTTGAACAGATGTTTAATCTCTGGAAGCACTTGAACATAATTTTAGAAAAACCCTTGACGCTCTGCTGCAAGCTCTGCAGGGCCAGGGAATTTTCTTTGCTCCGAACTGACTTCTGCCAGCACTTTGCTCAGAAAGAAGCTAATGCAGGAGGCAGAGTGACATTTCAGGTCTGCCTGAAAGCAGAGCCGTCCTGTCCTCAGGTCGGAGCTAAAATGCTTCATGCAGAGCTTCTCCTGAGCTCCCAACCACCCCTGTCCGTGCCCTTTCAGGTGGTTGGAAACGCTTCCCAAAGACAGGTTGCCACACTCAGGCACTCGCTGAGTGCTCCTTTCTGCCCGTGTATCCACTTGTAGTGCCAATGTACCTAGGCTTTTAACAGATTTTAAACAAACCTATTATGCCAGGAGTAGAAGCACACAAACAGAGAGCAGCAAATGCATTACCTACGCTGCCGGAGCGGGCGCTGCATCCCATTAGTCTTGCTGCAGAAGTGCACAAAGTGCTGGGATAAACAAATGTTGAAGGAAAGGATGCTGAAAGATGGGGAGGAGGAATAAAAGGGTAAAATGCAACAGAAATTTCCCATCAATAAATCACAGCCCCCTCCCCAGAGGAGATAATTGCCATTTTAAATGGGAACACAGTGGATCAAATCAAACATGGGCTGCAACAGAGCAGAAAATATCTATTCAGGCAGGAATTACTATGAAAATTGTAAGGAGGCTAATGGGGAGACAACAGCACATTACAATGGAAGGATCATTAATGCTCCAGAGAAGCTATTAATAGAGTTCCTTAAAGATCAGCCTAGAGATAACTTTTATTTAATGGTTTTCATTTGTGATCTTGGCTCAAAAAATAGGAGTTTCTCCAAGAAAAATGTAGTGGTGACAAACTTGGGAAAAGTTTTGAACGGGACAAGGGACTAAGTACTACAGGAGAAGAAACAGAAGATTCAAAGATCGACAGAAACACAGTGATCTGGCACAAGTTCATATGCTTAGGGACTAACAGCAAAAATTGCTACTCTAAGCAGCTGAAAACACCATAGGAAAAATATCTGGCTTTTAGGGAACCCTGGGATGATTGCAACAAAACAAATGCAACCTGACAAGTCTTCACAGCAAAGATAGTGTCCATCAGAGCACCAGCACCGCTGGAAAAGGCACTAGAAGAATGACCCAGAAGCAATGCCTTGCTCTGGTCCCTCACTGTCAGGAGGGTGGTTTTGAACCAGGAACAAGTCCAGACTGTGATAATGAGGATAATCAGGTAAACGTAACAGCTGCCTGGTGAGATAGGGCTGGAAGGGTATCATTTATTCAGGCTATTGCTACAAACTGCCATGGGAAACAGCTGCTCCGCTCGTACACGAAGGAGGAAATGAACTCTCTCTGCCAAAACACAACAGGAGCAGAGGGCACAGGACCTGGTATTATAGTTGGCTGTGAGTGACCTGGGCAGAAAACCAGAGGCAGGTGTGGAGCCCCAGAGGACCAATGGTCCAGGAGAGAGCCCCAAGATATGTTCATTGCCCCAGGGACTGCGCTCTGAGGCCAGTGGGCTAACCCCGCATCCCCCCCCCATCTACACCATCCTGCTTTTCTTGCAAAGCCATGTCCAGAGGCTGTGATCACTCAGGGGAATGTTTCCATGAGATAATTTGGCTGAGGGATACGGGAAAGTCTCTCACATGCCTGCCACAGTTCGGGTTGCGACATCCCACATCCGAGCTGGCCAGGGGCAGGTCCTGCCCCATTCCGTGGAGGATCAAACTCCCAAGGGTTTGCAGGCAGCTGGGCCCTACAGCCCACATGTGCAGGGAGGGTGCCCATGCCCAGGCTTTGAGAGCCACTGAGAGCCCAGCTCTACCTGGGCTTCTCTGCAGGGATGGGGTCACCTCTGTCCCCTTCATTTGGGGACCCCCTCTCCTTCCTTCCACAGCTCAGCCCAGTGGCTCCATGTCTCGCTTGGAAAATACTTTCTACTCCCAGCCTAAGGGAAAAAAAAAAAAAAAAAAAAAAAACCAAAAAAAAGAAAGTGCCTATTTCTCGCCCTGAGCTAATTAAAACCAGCACTAAGAAACAAAACTAATTCTGGCAAGGTCTGTAGTGCAGGGCTGCACCGGGAGATGCCCCACGGCACTGCCTGCACCGTGGCCGGTGCCGAGCGAGCCGATGTGCCCGGAACTGGGACCCACCAGCTGAGCCCCAGCAGAGCCCATGTGAGCTATGAGAGCTGGTGGCAGGAGCAGGTTGTTGATGTATGGTGAAGCAGCCACGTAGGAAGCTGCAATCCTCCCACAGCGTTTTCTAAGTGTGCTACTCCCCCTATAATTTATCCTGCCATTTCCACATGTTGGGAGCAATGAAAAAACATCCCTTTCACTTGGAAATACCCTTCTGCGAGAACAACCTGTTCTCGTCATTGCCATCAGCGGGCAGGCAGAGCTCAGCTTGTTCCACACTCCTTTTGTGCGTGAACAAAGAGCTTTCCGTTGCAAGAGCCTGCGCTGCAGCAGGAGACGAGGAGCCACTCCGCATGCTGCCACTGCCACTGAAAGCATCGCATCCCTCTCCTGACAGCCTTAATCCAAGCACCCAAGCTCAGAGGACACCCTGTCCAGCAATGAGTTTGCTCTGCTCAGCAGAAGGCTTCCTACAGGCCAGTTCATCACTTATCATTACTTTCAATTCCTTTGGAAGCAGCAGGGATACAGGTATCATCTCTAATCTCACCGGTCCAGTCCCCATCTCTCCACTGTACAGCTCCTGGCAATCAGTGGCTATTTACTCATGCAGTCTCCCCAGTATACTCCCTGCTTGGCCCCCACGCCTTTAACCTTGAATCAAATACATAAGTCACCTGAAGAGTATTTCAGTCAGCTCCACATCGTTATCTCGTTCTTGCAGTGCGAGTTTAACTTTAAAATCTCACCTCTGTCCTCTGCCAGGCTTGGATCTTTTTCTTTCCTGGAGTTTCTTCTGTTTGCTCCATCTCTGCAGCTTGTTGCACCCTGTGGTGAATCAGTCTTACCTTCCTGCACAAACCTGTGCACCACCAGGGAGGGCTTCACTGCCACTCCATGGGCTGCACCACCCATGGGGACAGGCACAGGTCTCCCCTACCAGCACATCAGGGAGGATGGAGAAACCCATCATCTCACCTGGGAAGGGCATGGGGGGGACCACAGCTGTGGTATAGGCAGCTCCATGGGGGTCTCAGGCAGTCAGGCTCCTCAGCCTGCTCCCAGACCCCTCTCTCTCGTCCCTGCAGTGCCTCAGTCTCCCTTTATGTGCCTTCCCAACATGGGCATTGCTTGCAATCACAAAGGAACCAAGGCCCCTTTAAATCTAGTAGCAGAGTGATCCAGGAGACCACCATAATCAGCAGCTAAAAGCTCTTTCAGAGGTTAGAGGGTTTGCTGTGTTGTTTCTGCCCTTGAAAAATATGACTTTTTATTATTGTTTTCTGTCTGTATGTAAATAACAAAAAGTAAGTCTATAAGGGATGTTTTCCATTCTGTGTCCCTGTCCCACAACAAGAGCAGCTCCATCCAAGCTCTCCCTGAAAAACAAACCTCCCTGCTGCCATTCAGCTGCTGGGAACAGGACCAATGAAGCTGTCAGAGCCCTCTCAGCCACCTCCTCCCCCAGGCATTGCACCCCTGATAAATGGGTTCTTCTTCCCTCCCAGGGCCCTGAGCAGAGCGAGAATTTCCTCTCCGGGCTGCAGGAGCCAGCGTGGTTGCTGACAGCAGGGACCAATGCAAGGCATGGGCTGCTGCAAAGTGCAGTTACAAAGGCAAAGTTTAATAAGCAAGTGCTGAAGCTTATAGCCACTGCCGAGCTTCAGAAATCACGGAGTGGTAACTAATTTTACCAGGTTGCGCAAGAAAAGTGAAGTGCTTTCTCAGGAAAACTCTTTCCTCCTATGCTCCCAAGTCCTCCTCCTATCATAGCCTGCAGAAAACTGGCATGTCTGAAATCCCTGCCCTTCTTTCAGCATCCCTACATTACGTGGACACACCTGGGGCTGGGTAAGGCTGGCTAGCAGGGACACGTGTGCCTGGCTGCCAAGAGACCTTCCAAATCAGGTGTAAGTGGGCTGGAGCATCCAGGAAGGTACAGATGCCCCCTTTCTGGAGGGGTTTGAGAGGCAGCACAAAGGACTTCTGCCCATTGCAGCTCTGAGTTGGTGCTTTCTTTGCAGGTTGTCCTTGCGAGGTGGCAAAGCTCTGTCCCTGCTGGAGCACTGCTGATTGCTGTCACTAACCAAACATGCAGAGCATGTGAGGCCCCACGGGACCCAACCCCATGGTCACTCAGAGGAAAGGAGAAGGTAGGAGAGGAAAAGAGAGCAGTTGAGATCCACCAGCAGCTGCTACAGGGGATCAGCTCCAGCACTGAGGTCCCAGATGGGGTCAACAGGCACAAGCAAGTTGCAGGACCACATCTTTCCCTAGACTGTGTCATTCCTAGTATACAAGGCTGAACAAGTGAAGCGACTCTGCAGTGTTCTCCAAGGTCACTGTAGGTCCAAGGTCACTTGGGAAGGGGCTCTAGGGCTGCCTGGTAGAGGCTCACTCCAAGTAGCTTTGGAGCTGGTGAGAGCAGGACTGATCCATCCATATGACTACATTATGGATCTGTGTTACAACCATACAAGCTCTCAAAAAAGGATGGACTTTCCCGTGCAGCTACTGGTCGGGTCCTGCCTTGCCATCCTCATCGTGATCACTCTCTGCGGTAACATCATCGTCTGCCTGGCCGTCACCCTTGACCGCCGGCTCCGCAGCTTGACGAACTGCATCATTGTCTCTTTGGCCATCACCGACCTGCTGCTGGGCCTCCTGGTGCTACCATTCTCTGCCTTCTATGAACTCACCAAAGAGTGGCCCTTCGGCAGCACTTTGTGCAACATCTACATCAGCCTGGACGTCATGCTGTGCACAGCTTCCATCCTCAACCTCTTCATGATCAGCCTGGACCGCTACTTTGCTGTCACCACCCCACTTCGTTACAGCCAGCTGGTCACTCGCTCCCGGGTGGCTGTGGGTTTGGTTGTTATTTGGACCGTTTCACTGATGGTCTCTTTCCTACCCATCCACCTGGGCTGGAACACCAATGGGACAGCAGTCCAAAACACAGTCCCCAACTGCAGCAAGGAGTGCATGCTGGAGGTGAACCCTGTGTACGGGCTAGTGGATGCCTTGCTCACCTTCTATGTCCCTTTGGTCATCATGTGCATCACCTACTACCGGATATTCAAGATAGCAAGGGAGCAAGCCAAGAGGATAAACCACACGTGGTGCAGCAGCAGCAACACCCCCATGCCACCCATGGTGAAAGAGCACAAAGCCACCGTGACGCTGGCGGTGGTGTTGGGAGCTTTCATTGTGTGCTGGTTCCCCTATTTCACAGTGTTTACATACCGGGGGATGTGGGGGGACAGCACAGTGAAAGGCACACCCATGTCCATCGTCCTCTGGCTGGGCTATGCCAACTCAGCCCTGAACCCCATCCTCTACGGGACGCTCAACAGGGATTTCCGAGTGGCATACCAGCACTTGCTGCACTGCTGGAGGACTAGGGACCCCAGGATCTCCTGCCTGCCTCCCCTGCAGAAAGCCCAGTCCAGGGGCAGGAACTGCAGGCAGGGCGAGGGCAGGCAGGAGGGTAAACCCCTGAAACTGGAGATGAGGAACGGGAAAAGGATCTTACTGACTGATGGAGCCCTCAAGAGGTAAGGTCCTTCTTACAGGGCTTTGGTGGTGGGTTTGTCCCTGGAGAGGAAGGCAAAGGTGGGAACCCCAGGTTGTCCATGAACTTTAAAGCAACAAGCTGATGACCCAGCAGGAGATCCTTGCCCAGGCAACTCTTGCCCTTTTCAGCCGCTGAGAAATTCACCACCACCAGTAAGAACCCAGCTCGCGTCCCTCCATGCTGGCAGCACAGGTCCAGCTACTCCAGCTTCACATGTGGCTGGCCACCTCCGCAATCACCACCCATTCACAGGCAGCACAGAATGTCCCTGGCTTTGCTGAGGAGAGTTTTGCCATCAGGGTTTGCTGTGCAGAATGGGGTGCAGCCATTATCTGCAGCTGCTCCTCAAAGCCATCCATGCCCTGCTCTCCAGTGACGGGCACACAGCAGAGCCTGGGCACACAGCAGAGCTGGGGGGAGCTCAGAAAAGGTGACCGCCCATCACAGGGTGCACAATGGGGTGTTAGCCCTGGGGCAGAGAGTCGGGGCACCCACAATCAGGCTGCAAGTCTCTGCAGGAACCAAGATCTGGGTCCCCATCTCCCTGCAGAGCTGCTCAGCAGTTTCCCTTCCCGGCCAAGCCGCGCACCCTCAGCATTTCGGCTGTCGGTTTGCATTAGCAGAGAATTCAGCCAACAGCAAGTTCCATTCCCATCTCTGGAAAGGAGCAAGAATAGCCAAAATTAGGTTGGCAAATGTTTTTAGAAATACAAATACCCATGTAAAGTTAGAGCCAAAAATTCCCTCAGCATCAACCCAAGCATGTCACAGGAGTCAGGCCCCTCAGAGAGGTGCAGGGAAGCAGGATGCAAGGTGGAAGAGCTCAGTTCTGGGCTGTGGCACCAGTCCCCTCCCAGGCCACCCGTGTCCCCACAGGGCTGAGCCACCAGCACACCACCTTGCCCAGGGGGCATTCACCCGCCTGAGCATAAGGAGGACGGAGAACCACAATGTCTGCTGTGGTGCAAACCACTGCTCCCGAGACTTTAATCTAACTTCTAAGCAGTGGCTGATAAGCAGCCCAGAAACTTTCCATCCATAGATAAGGAGGTCTTTGACTCCCTGTTCCCAGCATGCCAGCAAAGGAGCTGCACTTGTGCTCTCCTGTGGCACGTGCCCTTGGTCCTGTCCCAGAAAAACAGTCTTAAGCCACCGAAAGGAGAACATGAGGAGGTGAACCATCCGAAAGGTTCAGCCAGCATCATGCCTCCCTTGGGGCTCAGACGTGATTTTACCGAAGGCAGAGGGCCAGCTTAGGGCAGGGGAGTCTGCCCCAGGAGACACCAGGATGGATGAGTGCAGACACAAGACCTGAGCTCCTGGGGCTGCCTTTTCAGCTTCCAAGGAGCTAATAAAGAGTGCAAAGGTACAGCATTTGGTAAACATGGTTGCAGGCATATATAAAAAAAACATATGGAAAGCATGGGCCTGGGGTGGTAGACATGCTTCTGCAAACATATAGAGACAAAGAAGGAGCTGTACTGTTTACTCACAGAAAAGTACAGATCCTGGGCAAACTGGGACCTCACATACAGGGGCTCTGCAGCTGGACAGGGAGCCCTGGCCAAGGGGAGCGGGCCAGAGGGACTTCCCTATGCAGCTGAGTGGCAGAAAAAGACTTCTAGAAATGCTGCCTTATCTCAAAGGGAGAAAAATGATATGGACTGAAAGAAAAGGGGAAGGAAAATGGGTTTCTGTTCCCCAGGCAGAGGTCAGGGTCACTGACCTCACGGCTTTCCCCCTCACGGCTTTCCCAAGCAGACAAGGTCCTTCCCGTGCTTCCCTGGAGGGCCTGATCCTGCTTTGCATCCAAAGCCCACAATGGGGTCAGGGGCAGCCAGGGGACCTCCATCCCCAAACTCTCAGCAGGCAGGTGCCCGCTGCCAGCAGGGCTTGGCCAAAGACTCAGCACAGGGACTCAGTGTGTGGCTCCGGACTGTCCTCACCCCTGCAGGGGGAAGTTCCCCCACCGCTACAATCAACCCCAGTGAGTCTCCCAGCTGGATTTGCTCCCAAGGGTGCAGGAGGTTGGAGGGAAGAGGGTGATTAGCAGCAAGTACCATAACAGCACAGATACATGAGACCCAGGAACCGTGGGGCAGTGAAAGAGAAAGACTCAACCACAGGGATGTTTCTTGGCCTTTCTAAATCCAGAGGTCTCCTTCCCTTCCTACGCAGCACCACTGCTGTGGTTTCTGCTCGAAATCAGATAAGAGTTGCTCAGCCACCGAATGATCAGTTACCACTTTTACTTTATCTACTTCTCTTCTTAGCCTGCTCATTTACACAGAAATGATGCATCAAGGACCGTGTGAGGCCCCTTCCAACCCTCTTTTCAATAGTCAGATATATAAACATCTGCTGTTGGCAGATGATCTGGATCAACTAATACCACACAAGACAGGAGGGCACGGGATTTGCTTGTACACCAAAAGCCTGGTGGCCAATTTCACACCGAGCATGAACCAAGCTGGTTCCTCTCCCCCTTCCCATCTGCATATTCTTCCCAGTCATCTGCCCCGGCCATGTTAATGGAAAAAAGGCCAACACGAATCACGCCACAAACTCATAACCCCCCAGATTAGTAGGGCCAGAGCTCAGAAGAGCTCAGCTCAGAGCAGCTCCACAGGGTGATTCAGGGAAAAGCGCAACCAGCAGTATTTTGAGCCATGTTCTTCCTGTTATGATGCACAGAGAAAAGACCAGCAAACAATAGTGGGAATACTGGAGAACTGCAGCCAGTCTCAGGGGTGTCAGGAACAGCAACAGGGAGTCAGAGTCATCGCTGCTTTGGAAATCAAAAGGCCACGGGAGCACTGCAGCCATTAAAGGGCTGGAGGCATTTCCATGGGTGAGGACCAGATAGGGTGGAGAGCACAGGGCCAAGCAGGGGTGCAAGGGAAGGTAGCTACTTCTGTCCCCCCACCAGGCCCCAAAGAGGAAAGGCAATTCATCCCTTCACACAAACCAGTCACAAACCAGTTGTACACACAACACCTGAAGGACCTCAGGAACCCACTTCACAGTGGTGGGAGAGGACTCTGAAGAGGAGTGTGCCAGGCAACAGGCATGGCTGCAGGTTGTGAGACCAGTCCCTGAGGTCCAGAGAGATTGAAGGCCCGAGAGAAGGAGCATTCAGCACCAACAGGGAGGTATCAGGCAGAAAACAACAGAGCTGAGCTAGCAGCTCTGGACTACTCTCTTGCACACATCATCTGTGTTCTGGGCAGCTTGGGGCAGGACCATGGCCACAATATATGGGCAGAGAGAACCCAGTTCCCATAGAAAAGGATCGCTGTCCCAGTCACAATGTCCCTGTCCTAACCTGCCTGTCCCAGCTGCCAGCCTTGAGAGGCAGACGCCAGGCAGATGGTACCTGGTGCTCCACAGAGCAAAGCCAGGCTCCACCACGCTGGCACTTACCAACTGATCTCTTCTTTTTATCTCTTTTCTTTCTGTCTTCATGGGCAATTTAACCCTTTCCAGCACCAGAGCTTTCCCGTGAGTGTCACCCAGCCTGCTGCCCTAGGACCCACGTCTCCCAGCCGTCAGCTCCTGGCTGCCCTCTTCCAAAATCCTGTGAGGCTGAAAGGACAACACTCAATTTTCCTCAGGGAGAAACTCAATGGCAGAGGCAAGGGCTGCAGGGTGAGTACAGGGCCAGAGTCACTGGGTGGAAGCAAGGGGAGGGGGCAACTCCCCCTGCTGTGGCACACTGCATTTTCCCTGGTCCAGCCATCCCATCCCCATGGTACTTGGCGCAGAGGGTGATACCATCAGAGAGGTGCATCCTCACTCCTCTCTCCAGCATCATTTACTCTCCAAACACAGCCCCAAGTCCAGGGGAGGTGCAAAGAGCTGTATCCCCGACTCCCAGCTGCCCTGGAGGTGGGGGCTTACACAGCCACCCTGAGCTGTCCTGGAAGATGTCCGCATCCCGCCTGTCAGTCCACATGCTGCAGAGGCAGCTGCGTTCAGACCGTGGATTTCCAGCACACTTCATTCTCATGCAAGCCTGCATCAGCTCCACATAAATTGCCAGCGGCTTTCGTGGGCATGCTGGCAGGGCTCCCGGGGTGAGGAGCTGATGCTGCACCGGGCTTTGCCACGCTTTCCCCATGGTGCTGGGCTGCAGGACGTGGCTGCCATGAATGGGGATGCCTCTCAGCTCCAGAGAGCCACTTTGTGGAGCACTTCTCCAGAAGAGCCAGCCAAGGTCACCCTGACCTCCACATGCTCTCCCTCCAACGCTGCATGCTGATAACCTGGGCTTTCCCATATTGACTGTGCCCTGCGGGAGAAAATAGTGTCACCCACATGCTGGACGCTAGGTACACTTGTCCCTGCTGCACGCTGAGCACAGCTAACCTTAGCCAAGGTCACGGTGATGGCAAGAGCCAGTGCTGCCTACCTGCACGTTAGGCTGGGAGGGAGCTGGGGCTGCTGCAGGAGATCACAGGACCCACCACCCTGGGGCACAGCATCACCCTGCACCTCTTGGAGGAACTCCCCGTGAAACACCCTGAAACTGCCATTGCCCATCAGCAGAAAGGGAACCAGAGGTTTGGAGAGCAAGGTGGCAGGAGCAGGGCAGGGCAGGGCAGCGAGGTCCCTCTTACCCCAGCAGGGCAAGTCTGTTGATGCAACACACCAAGGCACAAGCATCGCTCAGTGGGGAGGTCGCAGTGCAGAGGCTGCTGCCTGGAATGGCATCACAGTGGCTCCAGTGCTGCCCCATGGGAGTCAGCAGCATGAAACCCCAAGCCTGGAGGGCACAACAGCTCACAGTGAACCTCTCCGAGGGCAGACATGATGCTCACCACTCCAGCACTGCAACTGCAGACACACGGCAGAGTCATCTCTGTTGCTGTCATTGCCCAACAGCAGGGGCTAAATCCAGCTCTTCCGCTTCATGCTTTCTCCTCTGTGCTGCACATATCTTCCGAAACACATTTAGTTACCATGAGTTAAAGGCAAAATACCAGCCATCCCCCAAGAGACCGGAACTAGGTGATCTTTAAGGTCCCTTCCAACGTAAACCATTCTATGATTCTAATCTAATCAGCAGAATAAGGCAAAGTCAGTCTGGGAGAGAGGTTTGCAGGAGATCTGAGGTGCTGGTGTGGCCACAGATTTCCTCTCTGTGCTGTGGGGGTGGGGACAAGAAATGTCACCTCGCATGAGACATCCACCTGAAAAATCCCCAACCCACTTGCAGCGGTGGGGAGAGGGGCCATGGGAGAAGGAAACCCAGGACCAGAGCACCACTGATCCCAGGACACCTGCTTTTATAAAGGCATTGGCAGAGGTGACAACCCCGCCACTGCTGGCTGGCCCAAGCAGTTGGAAAGAGCATGCAGAGGAAGCCACAAAGTAAAGAAATGTTACTTAAAGGGATGTCAGGTGGCGGGTCCCAGGGTGACATGAGCCTGCTCAGCTCTGCCCAAATGTCAGCACTCTGCTCTCAGCAGAACACAGCTGTGTGCTTTCTCACAGCATCACACCACAGTCTCTCCCAGGCACAGTGGGTGCTTAACAGAGCATCCCTTATGTTGGGGAGCATGAAAGGGGGGGAAAGGACCTACCTGCACCCTGCAAAGTCATTGAACCCCCTCTCTGTTCCCCTGCAGGATACCTGCTCTGGCATGCAGTGTTTGCTCCAACCCCAGACACTGCTGGAGAGGCCTTTGCCTGCCCAAGTTTCTTCCCAGGAGGGTGGTGTGTTTGAAGAGCCCTCAGAGGAGCTGCAGAAGAGCCTCTCCCCTGCCCTGTCGAGGCCGTGACACCTCCAGCGTCAAGCCCCGCACCGGCAGGCAGCGATGCCTAAGGAGCTGGGTCAGAAGCCAGCATGTACCCCCAGTGGGGCCAGGATGGGGGTGTCCTCCCCAAGCCCAGGGCAGTGGGTCAGGCTGAGAGGGCATATGGTGGAGGGAAAAGGGGCTGCAGTCAAGGTCTTGGTGCCAGACAGACCAGCCTAGGATGGAGAAGCAGAGCACAAGCACTACCCTCCCTGGTGCCCTGTCCAAGGGCCATATCCAACCCTCGGAGGGAGCAGGAGTCCGGGCAGAAGGGTGGACGATGTGGCAGGAGGGCTACTCATGGCAGATGTCAGCAGCCACAAGTACTGGTTGATCATGCACAGGATGCCCAGTCCTACAGCATCTGTGCTGGGGCAAGCCTGCCTGCCTCCCACGTTGGGGAGGTTTTGACATCGTCAGGGCTGACCCTGCTTCACATTCCCTGTCCCAGCCCCACTGCAAGAAGGAGGGAGGCCCTGGAGCCTGCTGGGCCATGGGGAGACACTAAGCAGCTGGGGTTTGTCCCCAGGCTCTGCCCTCCCCGACAGCTCAACACTAAGACCGCCAAAACAGGATGTTTTTGCACCGAGTCTGTGCAGAAGTCATCAATGGTATAAAAATCTATTTAACACAGAAACGACTGATTAATTTGGGCATGCCCTGTCCTGGGAAGAGCCTCCCTTTCCCCCCTGTATCCTGCTGTCCCATCCCCATGCCTCTGCTGGGACAGAGCCTGGACAAACACACAGCACAAGCCCCCAGGACACAGGTTGCAGCCGCCCCAGGCAGAGCTGGCACCCCCACAGAGAGCACCTTGCCCTGTGGGACCTGCTAAACGATCCCCCCTCCCAGGTTCCTGAGCTGGTGAGAAGAAGGGGCAGCAGGCAGTGAGGACCAGGTAGGACAGGAACAAACAAGGATCCTTCCTGCGCCGTGGAGCAAGTGTTTTCCTCCTGGAATAAGCCTGACTCATATCGCCCCCGGGCACAGTGTGCTCGTTCTGCACCCCACATCATCCCTAGGGTACAGACAGACCCCTGTTTGCAGATTCCCTCAGGAAGAGAAGGTGCTGAGCCCCCCGACCAGCCGGTTTCCTGCGTGCAGGGGCTCTGCCCCGGGTCTCAGTTGTCCCTCCAGCCACTCCGGGACACTCCTGCCCCGAGTTTTGGTCCGGGAC
>JARKVS010000208.1:0-21300 GCA_030770645.1 Numenius phaeopus
GGGCCTATTAGGGCCCGCCGCGGGGGAGTCTAAGCCCAAAGGCGGTAAGCGCGGGGTGAGGGCGAGTTCTAGCCGCGGACCGGGAGTCCTGGGGGGTTTCGGGCTGTTAGGGGTCGCCCCTCGCCGGCCTCTGGGTGTGAGGGAGGAACGGGGTAAGCGTGGGGCCGGGGCTGGGGTCGCGGTGAAGCTGAACCGCTCCTGGCCGGGCTGTTTGTGTCTCGGCTGGGCTTAATGGGCTTGGTTTCAGGTCACGGCTTGTTTTTGCTTTCTTCTTCCTTCCTCTTCCGGCTTTGTTGCCTGTCGGGCGAGCTGTGGTTCCTGCTCCCTCCTGCCTTTAAGGATTAACGCCGTATCTGTGTTAGCATTGGAATAATCAGATTGAGAGCTAAAGCTTTGGGTTTATAGTAAGAATATATGTTTGCCAGGGCCTATTAAGAGAACCATTAACTTTATTCTGTACTGGAGTGGACTTTTATGTCTTGCCTAAGGAGGCCTGGTATCAATAGACAGTGTTCCCCGTACCGGCTGTGTTCCAATAACCTGCTTCAGAGCAGCTCAGAGTTTGTTAAGTGTTGTTTGCCCACCTGGTGTTTAAACCCAAGCCTTACAGCTGTGATTGCAAACAGCCAGTTTTGCTGACATAGCGCTTCATGAGGAGCCATTATGGTTCCTGTCATCTGTCTTTTCAAGGTAAGACCTGAGCCGCCTCCGGTTCTCTAAAGCTGTTCGGGAGCAGAGTGTTCCTGGCAACCTTGCATATTTTTTTTAAAACCTAGAAATGGGGCAGTAGTGATTAAAGTTAGTGTTTTTAGTCCCAGAAGTACGTGTGAGAGTGCCAACAGGTTGCTGCAACACCACCACTGAACTAATTTCCTTCCTCCTCAGTGGTTTGTTTCCGCTGTATTACTTCAGGTCTCTGAAGGCAGCAGTGTATTCCGAGGGGTTAAAAAAATGAGTATCTGGAAGGTGTTGACTCCTTTTTGGACTTTCTAAACACACTGGGATCCCGGGTGACCAAGTATTACCTGCTCTTCACCTTTTTTAGCTGGTCTTCCCCAGGACGGACTGAAGCGGGTGACGTGGGAGTTGGCTCACCCGCAGCTCCCCAGGCTGTGGTGTAACCGTGCGATTCTAGTTAAGTTTTAACTTCAGATTCAAACACATGAAGGTCTTTTTAGGAAGAACTTTTTAGGCAGTCGTTTCTGGAAGAGCTTCTGACTGTTTTGCAAAGTTTTTTTGCATCAGCAACAGGATTTGATGCGAGGGTCGTCTTATCCCTGGCTACTGTTGTTGTTTTTCAGTCCCTTATTTCATTTTTCCCCTGTAATGAACGGACCAATGGAAGCAGGGGATATCACCTGTTGGGTATGCAACAAGAGTTTTAGAACCAGATCTTCGGCTTCTGATGGAATAACAAAGTATAGAAACTTCTCTGCATGTGTTGCAAGAGGCGGTGTGTCAGGGCAGCAGACAAGAGGTTTTCCCATTGTGGAGAACTGGTTTCTGTCTCACCAAGAGATACGTACCTCAGCCCTACAGCTTCTTGTTGTAGTGTGGTGTGATGCTGTAGGGAGGATCGTTCACAGAATATAAGCATCTTTCAGTAAGGAATTAAGGTGGCCTGTCCTGTCCCATGGCTGGTATGCCTTTAAGTAGAAGAAACAGTATCTGGAGTGAAGGAGGAAATAAAATGCCTGTCATTCCAGCACGAAATAAAAGCGTCAAGTAATTTTTGTGGAATGCTACTTTTTACAGTCTTGAAACAATGTCACAGTAGCAGAGGAGCAGTGAGGGGAGAAATCCTGATGTACCATACTCTTCTACTCCAATACAATAGACTAATTTTTAATTAAAAAACAAAACCAACTTTTTCAAAGACCTCTTTTTTAATAAAACAGAAAAAAAATTTGTCTTAACGTAATTCCGCTTCAAAGATGCTTGTTTCTTAACTCCAGTGGAGGGCAAAGGGACATGGAATGAGTTGCTTCATCAGAGAGGCCTGCCAAAATTAGTCTCTTTTAGTAGAAGCAGATGTATATTTGGGAATAACTTAACTGGAGGGTACTGAAAACTAAATCCGTTTGTCAGATATGGCAAACAACCACAGGATGAGCATACAGGACACAGCTCTGTTAGATCGTGGCTGTGTTTTGGTAGCTGTTGTGCACAAGACACTGGCATGTTTCCATATGGGATTTTTATTTTCTTGATTTCCTTATCATTCTGTGCATAGCTGGTGTGGTCCACCCAATTTCTCTCCAGTTTTAGGAAAGGTATAAGAAGTATTCTGAAAACCTTGTGTCTCCTTTGAAAAGGAAAGTATTCTTGATGGACCACAGACTCTCTCCCAAACGTTGCATAAGTGACTTTTGCACTTGTGGTCGCTGGATTTGAGTCTAGTCAAGCTCTTGCCATTTAGGTGCTTTTTGGAGTTACCTCCTGTGATCAAGTCCAGCTGAAGAAATGAAGAACTGGATGTTTCACGAAGCCTTGCAGTAGCTTCTCCTTCTGTTTCTCTTGCAGCACAGCTTGAAATGGGCTAAATAGGATACTGTAAGCTCTTGTGGAAGTTGGATTCCAACTATCTTTCAAACTTGGCCTTAGAAACTAAATTAAACTCGAGAGTTTCCAATAGAAAAGTTTCTTTGGGTTATATTAGTGCACCAACAGGAGTCGCGTCCCATTAGGTGGAATAAAGTAGTGAAGGGAAAGTAGGCTTTTTGGGTTTCTCTGCAGTCCTCGAGGCCTGAGGGACAACATCAGTTCTTGCAAACTGGGCGTTATTATGGTATGAGCTTAGCCGGGGTGCGTGACTGCTCCGTCACCTCTTGCTCACTGGAATGTTTGCCGTAGCAGCAGCAATAGCTTCAGTGTGTCTTCGTGAAGTCACCCTGGGGCTTAGTGTGATCCACCACCCGAACCCCTTATGCAACGCGGTTGGCTTCCGCACAGCTCTGCTGAAAAGAAGAGGCAAACAAAGATGGAAGGTAACCACAGTCCTCAGCCCAGCAGTAAACCGCCGCAGCTCCAGGACCAAAGTAGTCACCTAGAGCTGCTTTTAGTCCTGTGAACTTGATCTCCTCTCTCTGGGTCTTTGGCGGTAGAGGTCCTCTAAAGGAACGTGGCGTCCAGCAGGAGGAAAGCACAGACATCAGGGTTTGCTTCAGGAGGCAGAAGCAGCTTTGTTGCTAGTTTTATAAAATTATAGACAGTATTTGTTTTATAAGTCTGTGTTCTCTTGGAGTGTGAATGGATAGATTATGGGTTAGATCTTGTGTGACTGGCAAAAGGACCAGCTGAGGAGCTGAGTGAAGAGTAAGCACCTCACCAGTGCTGTTGCTCATTCCTAGTTTGCCAAGGAAAGAAGGAAAAAAGAAACTCCCAAATGCAAACCCGCGCTACTTAAAACTGGGGTCTAACAAGAGAGGATGGCAGCGAGAATCTTCTGCTTTTCTCCATGCATGAGTGCAGATATCCCTGTCCTGCCCCGCGTTTCCTGGGAATGCAAGAAGGGATGATGCAAAGCAGAGAGCTCCCTGACACTGGCATGCTGGAAAGGTTGGAAGGAACGGCACAGCTTACATTCGGGGTGGGGGAAAAAGTGTTCCAGTTTACAAATGCACACTCCAAACTCTTGGTTGTGGGTTGACTGATTTAATTTCTACTCTGATGGACCAGAATCCTTATGCGGGTAATTCTTGGCAGGGAGACTTGCACTCAGTAACATCAGGTTTGAAGCCTTGTTAGAATGTTGTGTAAAGCCCTTCCTAAAAATAGTGCAGGTGGAGAGGACGTTCCTATAGAATGTGAGAGTCACTATAATGACTCCCAAAAGCTCTTGAGTTGGTTTGAAAGGACCTGTAGTATGACAGGAATGTGTATAAACCAGCTGACTGACAAATTTGATGGTGACTAACTTGATTAAAACTCTGAAGTGGTAGGAAATTCTTCTGTCATCTGCAGGTACAAGCTGTTCCTGGGCCTTGTAAAGACCTGCTTTAGGCTGAACTTCTCTTGAGTAGTTTCTTTTCCCTCAGTTGGTGATTGCAGAGAAACTGCGAAGTTGCTGTAGACACAATAGGCATGTGTCCCTCTAGTGCTTTCACTGAAATTGCAGATTTAAGAGGGTGATTGAGCTCTAAACTGACAGGCTCTGCTCCTGAATAACTGAAATAGTAGTCCAAACCTCTTCAAAATGACTTAATTTTTTTACCAGAGATTCAGTGGTGTTGATTTCAGCCTCTTCCCTACAAACACTCTCAAAAAAGGTCTATCTAAATAATCGTTAGGCCAGACCTGGTCACACCCTCGGTACTTGGCAGCTTCTGGTGTGTTTTTTTTCCTGATAACACTCAACCCATGTCTTTAGCCTGACGAGCGTTATAGCCCTGCGAGCTGTGCAGGCGTGTGTTTGAGTTACACGTCTGTGGTTCCCACAGAGTTGGTTTAATTCTGAATTAAAGGGATCAGCCTTTTGAATAGCAGAGCAAATGACCGGTTCTGGCGACGAAGTTTGTCTGCAAAATGTCACATCGTGTGAAAGTAATGGTAGTGCCTTTTTACTTCTGTAGCTGTAGTTGCAGCTGCCGTGTGTAAGAAACAGCAGATCACCACAAAACCCAGTCAAGCCACTTTTATTACTTATTCTTAAGAATAAGTCAGATCCTCAGTAATGTGCAATAACAGACTTTCCAGTCCACTGCCCCTCTCTTCTGGGGGGTGCAGGTGGGAGAGAAAACTAAAAATAACAGAAAAGTGAGACTTGGTGCGAGTGATTCCATTCCAGCTGTTTTAAATGCTCGGGTAGATTGGAGTCGGAGCTGGGGAAGGGGAAAACTGAAGGCACAGGTAATGAAAACTGCCCGTATGAGTAACGTGATCCTGAATCACAGCGGTGTGTTTGCCTACCACGTAAGATTTATATTAAGGGGTGGGGAAGACTACGAAGTGTGAAAAGGCAAACTAGTAGGCTTTTATAAACTGGATTTAGAGATTGTACAAGGCGTTGCTGTTTGTGTAACACTTAGTGAGTATCCAGAGTGACTCTGGGGCTGGCTGGTGTGGATAGACGTCTCGCTGGGCCTGTGGAGTTCTGCTTCCAAGCTTATCAGCATCCTTCTACAAACAAAACTCAGGGCAGTTGGTGGAAGAGCTGGGTTCAGTGACAGGTTTGTTGTGTCCTTGGTGCAGCTCTAGTCTTGTGTTACGATTATCAGACATACCTTCATAATATGAATTTTCTGTTCTAGCAGTCATAACGAAGCAGCTGTTTAGACACAGGAAACCCCTTTCAGGACTGATTTTTTTCTGCTCTTGTGAGGTTTGTTTCTGCAGTATTTTGCTTGGTGCTTCACCGCTGTGCCCTGTGTTAGGGTCAGTGGTGCACGCAGCGTGCTTTTGGGCAAACAGGTCTCGTTGCAGAGGCTGGTGGACTTAGTACTTAGATATTAGGTACTTGTCCTGCAAGGCCAAAGCATTGGGTTCCTGCCTCAAGATCGATTAGCATTTGTTTGCCTCTTGGAAGAAAAGGGTATTTTTAAAACAGTATTACATCTGTTTGGGTCTTTTAAGTGTAGTGGGCAGAACGGAGTGAAAACAGGGCATGGAGTCTTGCAAGGTGGGAGACTTCAAGACAAATGGAGGCAGCAGTATATTTATATAAGGGAATGATATATGAGAAATTGTGTGCTTTCAGAAAATTGAATGAAAAAATGAACTAATTGTTGTCATTTTTGTAATGGGGCATGAAGATGTGGTGTTGGTGTTTATCATTAATGTACCAGGCAACACGCTAACGTCTGGTGACAGCAATTCCAAATCTGGATGAAGAAAATCAACCATTCTAATAAAAGATAAAGCCCAGCAAATGCATCCTTCTTTTATGCTCTTTGACCAGTTCTTTGGGCAGTGGTAGGAATGAAGTGGTTTTGGTTGCTGGGGGAAGTTTGATGTCCCAGTAGACACCAGGCTTTTAACCAGGGCCCAAGGCAGTGGCCGAGGTGGACACCTCTGGCTGAGGAGCAGTACGTGTGGGCAACTCTGAGGGAGGCTGCTGATCTGATTCTTGTTTCTTTTTTTTTTTTTTTCTTTCAGATGGAAAGAATGCGAGTGGATCCAAACAGCGTTATAATCGTAAAAGAGAAACTTCATATTCAAAAAATGAGAACTTTTCCAGTCAGTCCCGTCGCTCCAATTCACAGAAAAGCAAAGCTTTTAACAAGATGCCCCCTCAAAGGGGAGCTAGCGGCGGAAGTGGCAAACTTTTTAGCTCTAGTAATGGTGGAAGACGAGATGAGGTGAGAATTGTAATGCCGTGCCTCCAAGGCCTTCTTTCTTGGGACGAGAGGATCGCTCTGACCTGCCTAGATAGGTCTTCTGTGTTCAGCTCCTGGGCTGGGAAGGGAAAGAGCGATAAGAGGTGCTAACATCGTTGAGATGCCAGAGTGAGCGTGAGCCGAACAACTTGGCAACAACAGAAGAGGAGTGCTCTCTGCTCTGAGAGACTTGCAATAAAAAATGCCATCTGAGGAATGGGTACCTAGACAGGCCGTGTACATATCTCACGAAACAGAGGTCTTTCATGAAAATATCTAGTTATACGATTTCTAGCTTTTAAGGCTGAGGTGATTGTGTCTGACCACTTCAGTGTACAAATTTGCATGTCCTAGTGATATGGGGAAAGTAATCATATTAGCCTTGGTGACATCAAGATGGAGTAAAGCCAGACCGAGGCTTTTATGCTGATAAATGCTGGGTCTAAACGCCTGTAGACTATTCATGGGTTTTCATTGATGCTCTGTTTTTTCAGTTTTAGTGGATGAGCAACGCTGCTCACTTAAGTTGCTGACTGTCAAAACTCCCCTGCTCTCTGTTGAATTCTCATTATATGAAAACTAACCAAAACGAGTACAACCTGCGCAAGTAGTAATCAGACTTGTATTACTTTCCATTTAAAAAGAATATTGTCAGGATTTGAACAACTTTCTTCTGTTATTAACCTGGACTACTAGGTTTTGCCAGCTTTTACTTGTTCCTTGTGTCGGTTGTTTTTATGCTCCTCTCCTTTTGAACAGTGTGGGGTAAGACCACTCAGTTCCAACTTTCGGGTTCTCATACGCTTTTAACGCTGCACTACTTGATTTGCAGAACTGGAATGGGCGAAGGTGAGTGAGTGGATGCTGCGTGTTCTGTCTGTAATCACTGATGGGGCTGGGGTATCAACTTGCACTGATGCTTTTGCAGTAAATTCTAGCAAGTTCTAACCAATGCTGTTGTCTCTTAGGTAGCAGAGGCTCAGCGGGCAGAGTTCAGCCCTGCCCAGTTCTCTGGTCCCAAGAAGATTAATCTGAACCACTTACTGAACTTCACTTTTGAACCCCGTGGCCAAGCAGGCCATTTTGATGGGAATGGACATGGCAACTGGGGGAAAAGGAACAAGTGGGGACATAAGCCTTTCAACAAGGAGCTCTTCCTACAGGCCAAGTGAGTGGAAGACTGGCAGGGCTCTTCTGCAGAGACACTGATCTGTAAGGGATGGTCAGCCAGGGTTGACTACTTGTATTGACTTTTCCAGGGTAAAGTTATCTCTCCGTAGTGTTTTTAGTGGTAAAGACTACACTTGAAAGAGATAAAAATATATCAAGTTGTCGTCTTTACCTATTTACAAGGGATCTGATGGAATGAGTCCTTTAGATACAAACCAACTAGTCCTCTGCTGTAATTTTCTAGCATTGCTTGTGGAACATGACAATCCATTAGGAAGCCCTGTGTAGTTGCCTTATGGAAGACGGTTGTTTTTTCCAAAAAAATAGTATATGGAGATGGTAGGGGTAGCAGTTGCTGGATGAAAGCTAGTCTGAATTAGTAAGTCTCAGAAGCAATTACTGATATGGGTCTTAGTTCCTAAACAGCGAGTTATTTCACAGGCCCTGAGGTATGTAGTATAACCCAAATGGTGATCAGTATATAATCCAGCAGCAGAATTGCTTTTGACTGGAAATAATGGTTCCTTTCACTGGAATTTGAAGTGTGTTCGGGACTTCCTGTGTCTGATCACGTTAAAGATAACAAAACCTATTTTCAGCATTGATGCTTCTGACTTTTCCCTATTGTTTTGTGGCTTATTGTAGGGAAGTCTATTTGCAGGAGCCCCAGTAGTTCTAGTTTTTGTGAGCATATTTTTTCCACTTCTGGATTCCCTGTTTTTTAATAGATCCCTGATGGAGCTGGCTGTTTCTTACATGTTTCTGGAAACCCACTCTGCCTGGCTCATTCTGTGCGTAGTATGTGATGTTGTGTCTAACTGAAATTATGCACACCTGTATTCTGGAAATCTGGTTGTGAATTGAATGAACTTTTTTGGGGTTTGTTGGTACAAGTTACTGACTGCGTTCAGCAGTTTTCTGCTGGACAAAGAAGAAGCTCAGAGAATCCTATAGGATAGTTCTCAAAGAATTTTTAGAAACAACTGAGCGGATCATCTGTTTCTTTGCCTTTCCCCAGCTGCCAGTTTGTTGTCTCTGAAGAACAGGACTACACAGTCCACTTTGCTGATCCAGATACCTTGGTCAACTGGGACTTTGTGGAGCAAGTGGTCAGTTTTGATGGGCTAGATTTTTTTTTTTTTTCTCCTCCTTCTTCTTATTAAGAAGCTCAACCTGTCTTTAACTGCCTCTTTATCTCTATGATGTTACGTAAAACTCAGCTGTTTTTGAGTTGAGGCCTCTTCTGTCACTCCCACAATACCGGGAAAGATCTGTCATGGAATATATTATGAAATACTTTCATGACAGGAAAAGAGAAGTGCTAAAATCTATTAGGAAAATTAGCAGCTTCTTCTTGCTTTCGCAGATGGGAGCTCATCAAAAATAGTATCTGACATTCTGTAGACAGAGTCCTTGTGATTGAGATACTAACAGAAAACTTGGGCACGAGTCCATGGAAGAGGACTAGAGTGTAGAATTTTGAAGAATTATTCTGTGCAGAGGTGGCCCATCTTGCCTAGCAACAAAATGGAAAATCTCATGAGAATTGTGATCAGAACTTTGGGTTGCCTCAAGTAGAAACTTATTATCTGCCAAGACTAGTCTTGGTGGATGGTGCAGCTGGAGAGGAGGTAGGCTTACTGTTAGCCATTGCTACAAGGGAGCTGAAAAATCTAGGTGCTTGCGTGACAGTTATGTCTCTGCAACATACAGATGCTAATACAGCGTCTGACTAAACTAGCATGTTCATGGAAATAGGTAAGTTCAGTCTCTCAGTTAAACGGGGCTGCACAAGTCTGCTTGTGTAAGTGAGGCGACAGCTTGTTTGCTGCCTTCTCAGCGTCTGAATTTGGATGATGAAGGTGCTGCTGACTCTTACAGATGACGAATACATGAGAGGAAACATGAGAAAAGTGATTTTTTTAATGTCGTTAGAGTAGAAATACCAGATGGGCGTGCATTCTGAAGGTGTTACTTAGTTTACAGTGCACTTAATTTATTGGTAAATAAGCAGAGCCTAAAGAGCTGGAACATTAGTATGTTAGAGTAGATCTTAGAGGTGGCTTATTCTGTAGCACAGGAACTGATTTCCAAGTCTAAAACTTGTACTATTCTTCTCATGTGCCATTTCAGCGAATTTGTAGCCATGAAGTGCCCTCTTGCCCAATATGTCTCTACCCACCAACCGCAGCAAAGATCACCCGCTGTGGGCATATCTTTTGTTGGGCATGTATCCTTCACTATCTCTCCTTGAGTGAAAAGACCTGGAGTAAATGTCCTATTTGTTATGGCTCTGTTCACAAGAAGGATCTCAAGAGGTGAGACGATATTTATTAAATGATGTATCTTTTTGAAATGTTATTTTTACCCTACTAACCTCCTCCTTACATTGCAGTGTTGTTGCTATGGAAACGCGTCAATATGCAATTGGTGATACCATTACCATGCAACTTATGAGAAGAGAGAAAGGTGTTCTGATAGCACTGCCCAAATCTCAGTGGATGAACGTGGTGCAGCCTGTTTACGTCAGAGGTGAGTGTGTCCGAGTACTGGTGGTTGGCTCCTAACTGGGACTGGAACTTGTGTAGAGAGGATTTACCATGACAATGCCATGCTGTCGCCTTAAAATAGACCAAACTACAAAACGTGGTTTAGCAGCTGAAAACCTTCATGACCACATATTAATAATAAGCTTTCTACCCACGCTTTGTTTTTTATAAGGCTTTAACTTGTGTGCTGTCTCCCTTCAAACTACTGTGCTGCAGCTCCTGCCTTCTCAGTCATTGGTGTTAGTTTGGTGTGAGTTTTGTATCGTAGAGTCATTGGTGTGACTCTTGCTGCTTTTGTTGGCTCTTCAGTGTCCTTAACTTTTTTCCCTCCTGGCTCCTTATACAGCTTAGCAAAAATAACTGTCTCTGTCTAAACTATTTCAAGGATGTAATCTTCAACAAGGTTTTCATCATCATCACTTATCAACTAAAATCTGAGAATGATGCAGGGAAATAATAAAAATTATTGCAAACCTTTTCCAAACATCTGTTGCCTGACTTCTTCAGTTTTCTTCAGTCAAGTAATGTGACTAACACATCGTCATCTTATCTGTTGGTATCACAAAAATTTTGTGACTAAAGAAGTAATTTTACTCCACATTGCTGTTTTGTGGGCTGTCTTGGCTCACTTCGTTTTGCAGTCACATTTATGAAAGGCTACGTGCATTTAAGCTCTCTGTAAAAAGTCAAGTCTCTTAAGGCATGAGGGGCACCCAGCAGGCAGGGTGTGCGCTTACATGTTCCTCAGTATTTGAAAGTAAAGGGCTTTAAATCCTTTCATAAAAGAAACAAAAGAACAAGTACAGGATTTGAGATCATTCTAAACCCAGGAAGTTCAGCATTAACTTGGTGTTCTGTAGACAAGGTTTGACCCTTGGGGAGCAGTGAGTATAGGGACTGTACTGGTAGGTGATGCTATGGTTGCTGTAAGCTCTAGAGTTAAGCTCTCCAGTAACAAAGTCGACTACCTTTTGCTAAACTTGCAGTTCTATAGTGTACTATTTCTGCTGTGCTTGTAAAAAAACTCATAGTGATGTTTTGTATGGATTTTGAATGCTTACAGGTTTATGAACTAGTTTGAGCCAAAACAGAGGTCACTTTTGCAGAACTTTCCAGTTGCAGTATTTTTGAGTACATAGAGAAGAGGAGGAAGCTGTAGACTGCATTGTTTCAGGCAGTTTTGACCACCCAAGGGTTCTCAAAGGTGGTGCTTCCACAGCATAGAAGTTTATACTTGATTTTTTTTTTGATGTGTAGCAACTGAGTGGTGAAGTGGCAGATTGAAAGTGGCAGGTAAACTGCTGTGTGTGGGAGGTGTGTGTAGCAGAGCAGGTATGTGGCACCAGCTTGTGTCATCAATGATATAAAGGTAATGTGAGCAGTCTGTATCAGATTCTTGCTAGGCATTGTCTGCCCTGGGGTGGATTAACTCACAAAATTGAGCAGTAGCAAAACTTCAGAAGAAACAGGGGTCCAAACTGGTGCCTCTACATGTGGATATTAATGACTTGGTGCTCCTTCTGTTCAGATGACCAGCACAGTCAGTATTCAAAGCTGCTTCTGGCATCCAGGGAGCAGGTCTTGCAGCTGGTGATTCTGGAGGAGAAAGCGGCGTTACTGAAACAGTATGAGGAAGAAAAACACACCCCAGAGGCTTGCTTTATTGAGGCAGCTATCCAGGAACTGAAGGTGAGAACCTCTGTGGAGTGACTTTATTTGTGAGAGTACGCTGAGCATCTGTGTTCTGCTGCATAAGTGGTTGTGTGTGATTATTCTGTTCTCCGCGATGTACACGCTAGCAGGGTTTGCTGCTAGAATAGCATTATAAATCTTGGAGGAGACCTCTGAACCCCAAGTATCTGGCATGATGTTGAAGATAACAGAACAGAATGCTTTTTACTGAACGGTATTCCTTCCATAAATGTAGAGGAGTTCTGCTTTCAAAGGACGGTGTGTTTCCCTTTTAGCTCCAGCAATTTCTGGGATAACTTCTGTTGGGCAGATATGAGCAAACCTGTAGAATATCCCTTTTCAGAGCATTTGGGCATCCTACAATGGGTGTGCTTGCTAGTAACAAGAAGGAGAGGACCTCTCTTCAAGGGTCACTCTTTGTCACAGATGAATTACAGATCTATGAAGACCTGAAGTATGGGACAAGGCTAAAAATAACTATGGTGATAGTCTCCTGGCTTAAATAGGAAATTGAAACTTGTTGTCTTTGGATGACCTGTAGGAGCGAGAAACGGCACTCTCTGCTGACCAGGATAAAAACAGTGGCATTGCTGGGATCAGTGCAGCTGTGGAAGAATTGGTCCTAGAAAGCTCCAAGGCTGTGGAGCCTGCAGTTTCCCAAGAGAAAAAGGTGGGTGACAGCTCTGCTCTGGCAGATCTTGTTAATACTCTAATTCTGCCACTCTACACTGCAGTGTGTGGTGAACTGGTGCCAAAGATTTGTGCAGAGATGATAATCTTTTGAAGGCGGTGATGGTGATGTGGTACTAACTGTATGCTCTCTGCTGTGATAGTGTGGTGTGGAATATCTCTCTGCGTTTGATGAGGAGCTTGTGGAGCCTTGCTCTGATCTGGCAAGTTCCTTTTCACCTCCTGTGGAAGCAGAAGAGGCAGTGCTGGATGAAGAGGAGGTACCTGAGGTGGACACCGTAGGGGAACCTGATGTGAACGCTACAGAAGAACGGAATCCAGCTGAAACAAGCTGCCAGGAATCTAAAGATACAATTAGCAGTGGACATCTTAGCAACTCTCCTTTTTACTATTTCTATCAAGGTCAGTGCAATGAAATCCTGGAATCATGGGGGCAGAGATACCACCTTTGGTGTCCTCTTGAGAAAGATGTTCATTAGGTGCAGCTAACCCCTGTGAAATGAAGGTCCCACAGAAATTCAGAAAAGAGCTTTAATTTTATTACTGGAGAATGTACTGGGGTGGAGAGAAGGGTATTGAAAGTTCACAGGCAAAGAACAAGTGACGGTATCTTATCTTACAGCGGAGGATGGACAGTGTATGTATCTTCACCCTGTGAACGTTCGATGTCTTGTTCGTGAATATGGCAGCTTGGAGAAGAGTCCAGAGAAGATAACTGCAGCTGTAGTGGAGATAACTGGCTACTCAATGACAGAGGTAGTTATTTTATCTTCTTATTAGTTAAGGGCCCTTGTTTTAGCAGATTGATCACTGTAGCTGACAGATGAGACTTGTTTCTCTTCAGTAATAAGAAATAATAACTATGAATGGGTAGGCTTGCTAATCTGTGAAGGGCATCTCTGTAAAGTGCAGTACCTTATGTTGCTTTTGATAAGTAGACTGCAGTCTAGCTTTTTTCTAGAAGGTAGGAGATTCTAGGAGTAAGAGAATCAGTAAGTGAGCTGGAGTAACTGCATCCAAATCTGATGGTGAAGATCTTGTTTCGGACCCAGGGCATCCTTCACATGTTTGTAGTTTATAAAGTTCATTGTGTCACTGCTGCTGTTTTTTCCCATTTGATTTGATGAATGGTGGGTGTTCTAGCTCCATAAGCTATTCATCACTATGGCAGCCTCTAGACCTTGCTGTGATGATGTATCTGCTCTTTTTTTTTTATCAGGATATAAGACAACGTCATCGCTACCTTTGTCACTTGCCCCTTACCTGTGAGTTCAGCATTTGTGAACTGGCTCTGAAGCCACCCATCATCTCTAAGGAGACTTTAGAGTTGTTTTCAGGTTGGTACTACCTTTCTCGTAGGCTCTGTCATGTATCTGTGAGGGTGAAGGGGAAGTCGTTCTTATCCCTTAATGGCGGAAAAACCCAACATTCATAGCAGCTTTACTCCTCTTGCGCCAACTGTCTGATAACTACTAGACAGAACAACCCCAGTTCACTGTTTTATAGACAGTAGTTATACAAAGAATAATAAAGCCTGACTGCTTGGAAGAGCTTATGTTGTTTGTAAGTGTATTTTGTTACTAATGTGTTATAACTGAATACGTTGTTCTCAAAGCTGGCGAAAACATTGCCAAAATATTGGTGTGGTTTTCTGATAACCAATGCTGTGCGTTGCTCCTAGATGACCTTGAAAAGAGGAAACGTCTACGGCAGAAGAAAGCTCGTGATGAACGACGACGTGAACGCAGAATTGAGATAGAAGAAAACAAGAAACAGGGCAAATGTAAGTAGTGATTGAGCATAACTGGTGGATTTCAAGTCATCTTTAGTTGCTAAGCTCATTTTCTTGAGCTATAGGGTGAACTCTAAGGCTTTTAGTTTGTAGAGTGTACTTAGAACAAGATTACAAGGTATTAGAAACGACGTCTGTAGAGCAAAATATATAAGCTGTTTTAGTCAGGATGTGAAATGATGTTCTGTAATTCCTGCATACTTGCCCATTATGGGAGAGACAGAGGGCATTTGAGGCCACAGCTGTCTCCATGGTGTATACAGCTCTCAGAATTCTTGGTTTCTATTTTTATAGTAATCATGATATAGAGTGAAAAGTAAAGAAGGGGAAAAAAATGCCTAGGAACTGCTTCCATCCAGCAGCAGGGCTTGTACTGGTCTCTAAAATACAGGGTGGAAAGAAAATTGAGTTGGCACCTCCTAGACTCCTGAAACAACTTGCGTATTGACAGTCCTCCCCCGCATTGTGTAGTGCTTTAATTTAAAACCTCTTTCTAGATCCAGAGGTCCATATTGCTTTAGAGAATCTGCAGCAGTTCCCTGCTTTTACCTCTTGCCCTGGAGAAACCAGCACTGATCATCAGAGCTTCTGTCTGTCTCCTCTTGGCAGAAGCCCTGTGTTTCAGACAGGTGAGCATCTGGAAAAACACATCACATCTAGTTCTTGATCATTCTTTTGGGATCTACTGCTCAGGTCATCACGCTAAACTTCCTTAATACTGGTCAAATACTGCGTCTTCCCTAGATTGCCTGTGAGATCGTACACTAAAGGCTGACACAGCTAAGAAACATTCTGGTCCTTTGCCTGCTTTACTACCTCTACTTCAGTGACAATATGAGATCTGCCCTGTAATTGCCCCAACTTTTAAATCTTTGCTGAGGCAGAAGAAAAGAAAGGAAAAAAATTCCCCAAAAGGGGAAGAAAACCGTATGCCAGAAAAACACTACTGGCATTTTTTTTCTTTCTACCCTCTCCATCTTCCCCACCACATTATACTAAAATCAAATGTAGTTGATGAGCACTCAGTTAAGTTGTCCAGTGATGATTTACCAAATGTTTTATCTTGCAGTTCATAAAAAATATTAAATAGAACTATTCTTAAGTGTTTTAAAAAAACCAAACAAACAAACAAGTCGCCCCCCCCAACCAAAACAAACCCACACAACACCCCAAAATAAGGAAACAACTGCCCCCCAAAACCAACCCAAACTTAAATCTTCCTTAAACAAAAAGATTGAGGAAATTTGAGAGGTCCCACTGTGTGATGGGATGGAATTGATGAGATAAAAATGATTAATTGCATAAGATAATAAAACTTTATTTCTGTTTCATCCCGATAAGCAGCATAATGAGTGCCTTTGCCAAATGCAACTGGCTTTAATTATCTGCTGCTTTCTCCGTAGAATCTATTCCAACTCCACTGTCACCTGCTGCCAGCCAGGTCAGCCCGTTGCTCTGTGGCAGTTTGGAAGAAGAGTCTCCCTTCCCTTCCTTTGCCCAGGTAAGCCGTGTAGCAGGGTAAAACTTGTCAGAATTGTGTGTATATTTATTGGGGATTCGTCTGAGAACACAATTGCTTCCCCCACAAAAACAACGTGGGATGAATCTCAGGGAGACAACATAGCGTTGGAATGCTTGAAGGGGTTCCTAGATTTTCTTACCACTTTGGGAACATGCAGGATTGGTTTAGTACATTGGATTTAATCATTATCTTACAACTTTTTTTTTGATAGATGTTGAGAGTTGGAAAGGCAAAACCAGAAACATGGCCCAAACCTGCTCCAAAGATAAGAGGTAAGAAAATTTGGTATTCCTACTTCAGGTTCTTTACCATGTGTCTAAATCTAAGAAATCTTGTAACTTCACAAGATGCATCTGGAGTGTGGAGGGGCATATGTACCGTGAAAGTTTTATACTTCTGCCTCTCAAGGCCCTTTCCTTCTTTCAGATGAGAACACTCTGGCACTCCCTGTGCCAGCAGACAGTGATGGAGAAAGTGACAGCTCTGACCGCATACCTGTGCCCAGCTTCCAGAATTCCTTCAGCCAAGCTATTGAGGCAGCCCTCCTGAAACTGGACAAACCGTCCACACCTGATCATTTATCAGGTAAAAGGCGGGGTTGAAGGCGTGAAAAATTTCTGAAGGGAAACAAAAAAATAGTATTTCCCCTTCTTCCTCTGGGAGAAGTGAGAGCAGCAATTTTGGGAACCAAATATGGGCCACAGGACAGTTCTGAAAATTGTCAGGTTGTGGTTTCTGAACAGGTTGTCTAGGGCTTCTCTTAGCTTAAAGCGGCTTAGTGGGAGCTGAGATCCCCAACCAGCAAAGAATCCTGTTAGGACAAAGATTGCTTTTGACAATCATGTTTGCCGTGTCTCTACTGGAACTGAATTTAAGCTTTATCTCAAGAAAGTTCAGGTTATGCACTTTTAAACTAAAAATAACCTGAGCTGCTGAACTACCACTTAAGTTTGACCAGAATGTCAAGGTAGCTGCTAGCTGAGATTTCAAATTAGGGACTTGGAAACAAATTGGGATGAACTTAATCCTCTAAGCCTGGTGGTGGTTGATAAAACTTATTTATAATGCTCATTTGTGATGTTTAGCTTTGGCTTGTGTTTGGAGACTGCACTGAATGATGGAGAGTTGGACAGGAGGACCTGGGAGTTTCAGTGAAATTATCAGCTCCAGTTGTGGTTTTTGGGCATGGATGAAAGCGATACCTCGCTGAAAGGCAAACTGCTGCACGTCTGCAGTCCTAGGATCTGCTGTTGCAACAGCAACTTTAGAATCAGTTAGGCATGTTTATAGGTATGTTTTAGGTGTGATGGAGTCTTCCTTAGTTTGTCTGCAGTAATTTTTTTGTTAAAATTAAACTACCTGGTGCTTAGTGAGTTGACAGGAACTATCACGAGCCTGTAGAAGTCATTTGGGCTAGGGGAGACCTTTTATCATTTGTGTGACATTCCTGTTCCATGAGAAGAATGACAGTATCATTTTAATCCTTCACAGAGGAAAAGGGAGGCAAGAAAAGAAAGAAACAGAAGAAGCTGCTACTGTTCAGCACCTCTGTTGTTCACACAAAGTGATTCTGCTATTCAAGAGAAGTTTCCTCTCCTGGTTTTCTTTTCATTTTGCTTTGTTTTGCTGCTATAGTTTAAGTATTTAAATTTGAACAGACTAAACTTGTGTTTCCGGGGCTTCTAGGGGGTTCAGGAGGAAACCATGACAGTATATGTTGAAGGAAAGTGTTTTGATTCCAACTGCTTAATTAGTTTATACTGAAACAAAGTTTTGAAAGAAACAACCCAGAGACAAATGAGCCAAGGGTTCTAGTCTATGCCAAGGCAGTTCTTTTGGCCTAATAAGCAGTGTGAAGGTCTTTTCAGCTGTGTGGCACTGCCAGAATGCTGCAATATTACCTAAGTGAAGAGGCAGAGAGCCTTTATTTCCCTTGAAGTATTCATGTGCAGAAGTCCACCTGACTGTGACAGTAGTGCTGTTCCAGTAAAGCTGTCAAACTGCTCTCTTGAGAAACTGGTTTCCACTGTACTGGAAACAGGCAAAAAAGCTTCCTGGCTTTAGAGTGTTAGCTGCTATATCTGTTCTTTTTCTAAAGAGCAAGAATTCCTCCTGTTCTCCTGGCTTGGAAAGATTTAAAGCTGAGGTGAGTGTAAAGCAGAACTTGGCTACTTGGTTTTGAAGTGACACTTGATGAATTTGGGTATTTAAAACGCGTACTGGCACTAATGGTAGAAGGAACCTCCTGGCTTCTCTCAGTTGTTCAACTCTGTTTTAATGTGGGTGAGTGAGTGAGGCTGCTAATTTTTTTTTATTTTTTTTGCCAACCATGGGCTACACATTCTTTATAACCTGGTCATCTAGAATAAACACTCCACCCTAGGGCTCTTGGTAACTACCTGAATGATGTTTTTGACACTGGCTGCTCTTGAATTGGAAGAACAACTGATAGCTGGAGTCTGTAGATAACTTTTATCCCCCAGCAAGAAGCTGAGGTCTCTTGTACTGGGATAAGGGCCTGTATCTGCTTGGTTCTGGGATGTAAGTCGGTCTGCACTAAGGACCTCAGGCTATAAACATGCCTCTTCTGGACCCCTCCCTGCTCTTTCTTTGGGTGGTTATGTTCTGCACTGCTTGTGGTTTGATTTGAGCTAATGAGTTAAGTGGTGTGGATTTTGTTGAATAAAATGAACTGTAGGTGTAATGTACTGGTCAAGGCCAACAGTTGCAATAAATCATATGCACACATACTTCCAGTACTGCACACTTCCTGAGCTGTCACTGAACTGCCCTATCAACATGGAACACACCACCACTTAGTTGCACAGATTCAAATCTTACCTTCCTGCTGACAGATTTCATGCCAGGGAGGTGGTATAAAGCACCCTCTACCTTACAGTGCAAGACTGACACGTGTCTCCTCTTGGGCCCCGCTCACAGCAGTGCTCTGCCCACGTTTGCACAGGCTTTAGAAAGCTGATGTGCTCTCTCCCTCTGACACCAGCTGGGCTGAGCAGGGAAGCTGTGTGTTGGAGACTCCTGGAGTCAGGTATTCTAACACCACTGGTAAAGTCGTTGGCTCTGTCCCTAGGTAAAAAGTTTATGTCGATATGTTGATGCTTGATTTCAAAGCAACAGGCTCCATATTATGCAAGTGCTTCCTTGAGGCACTTAACCACGTGCGCATGGGAAGCTGGTACCAAAGAGTGTATTTCACAAGGCTGTGCGTGTAAAAAGAAGGGGGAGAGGGAGGAGGTAAAGAATACTTCAACTGCTACAGGAGGACAGAGGGAACACTTGCAAAACATTCTTTGAAAGCAGCTTGACTTCACGCTTGGTCACGATTAACTACACTTGATGGAAAGACGGTACAGCTTGTCAAGAGAGGGCAAAGAAATTAAGACAAGATGCCTGAAAGTGGTAACACATCTTGCTGTTGATGCTTTACATGCATGTTGGGAAGTTATTGGTGAGGGTAGAGAAAGGAACTAAGTAAGACTCAAGTATGCAGTTAACTGCGTTCACAGTACTATTGTTTCCTATTTGTAGGTCATTTTAAGCCATTGAACAGGAGTAACTACTTAGTGTCTAACCGGTACCTGTTGTGTTCTATTATCTCTACACGTTTATAGTCAACTTTTCTTTGCATTGGGAAGAGAGACATTAGCTGGAGCTGGTGTAACTCACCTCCACACCTCAACAGGCACTAGAACGAGGGAAGTGATATGGGCAAGGACTGTCCCTTCTGCAGGGGCAGGCTCCACAGGACAGCATCTTCAATTGTATCTTGTTTTCCTATGGATTCAAGAGATAATACCAGCAACGCTACTTTCCTGTAACTGATTGGTGTAAACTTAATAAATATCTAAGCAGTACTTGTACCTATGAGTTTTATAATGGGTCATATGGAGTTGAGCCTTACAGCTCTACCTTACATTCCACGTACTCTCTGCTCCTGTGTACACAACCAGTGCTTTTGTGACTCAAAACAATGGACAGCCCTGTGGATAACAGGTGCGCTTGAAGACAAGGTAAAAACCAGTAATATGTTAATGCTTTTTCTGTACTGAAGGAGAAAAACTACATTCCTTGTCCGTGCTAACTGCCTGAAGCTCACTTCTACCTCAGCATGAAGATCACGTTGAGCTGCTGCACTCCTTAGGAGCGCAGATGGTTTTTACTTCTGGAGTGAAACAGGCAAGTAACCTATTTAAGTAAAACCATTTAATTTTTTAAAAAAACCAAACAATTTATTTAAGAATACTTGGAATGGAGGAATGAAATCTAAATATGAACAGATGCTTTTTCTGTCTCCTGCTTTGCTCAACACTGAAGATGACTGGTAACATCTTGATTACACAAGTACAGGACAGAGGTGAACAGTAACTAGTAATGTTCAGTCTGTCTCTATGCCATCATCATCTTCCTCATCTCCACTGTGAGACTGCTCTTCTGTAAGGGAACAGCTTAACAAGGACTTCTGTATACACAGTCTTTCCTCTGCAATAAAGAGAGCAACAGAGGGTCATGACTTGGATCTTTTCACATATGCTGGAATATCCTCAACTTCTAAAGAAAAGGAACACTTCTATGTTCAAGAATTCAGAAGTAGCCCAGTGTATCCTACACACCCCCCAGGAACTGAAGCTGCCTTTTAGGAAACTGGCTGGAGGAACTCACCTTCATTTGTACAGTTCTGCAACAACATTAGCAGCTGTCTCCTATTGTACTGAATCAGAAATTTCTGACACGTTCTTATAGTACCTGTAGGAGTCACAAGAACAATATGTAACAGTCTAGAAAATCAATTGTTTCAGAGCTGCTAGAATATTTTCTAAAGATCATCACATTGTGTGATGTGACAAATGCCCCAGGCAACAACGTTATTAGTGTAAGTGCTAAGAAGGGGCTGTAGACTTCATTTCTGCACTGTTCTGGTTAAGTGATGGAATGGTAATTTCTGACTTGTGCCTATTATTTGCCTGAAGCAGTTAATTTTCAGGACCTAGACAATACTATACATTATTGTCTTTAAAAATATATTTTTAATATAGTATTTGCTGCTCTGGATTTCTGTTACGTGTAATGAAGATTCCAGGAGAATTAATGAGGGTTTCAACAAAGAACTGCCAGTGCCCGTTTGTTATTTAGATCTGCTGGAAGCAGCTCGTTCAGCTACACACACGCTTTGTCTATCGCACCCACAGGGGTAAGATGGGGTTCTTCCATGTTGGCAGGCCGGGAAGGTACGATTGAGCCCCGCGTTTCCCCCCAACCTCGGGCACCGGCTGACCTCCGACGTGCAGGGTGTGGAGGGAGCAGGGGTAGCGCTGGTTCCGGCTCTCCAGCTGCCGGACGAAGGGGAGCGCGGAGCACAGCAGCCGGTAGAAGTCCTTGCGGCACCGCAGGAGCACGGTCCCGGTGTAGGCGTTCAGGTACTTCACTGCGGGGACACACACGCACCGGTCAGGCCCGCCCCCCGCCCCCCCCCCCCCCCCCCCCCGGGAGCCCGCCGGCACCTGTGAAGGAGATGGAGCAGCAGGCCAGGCCGTAGTCCCCGTGCACCCGCCC
>JARKVS010000208.1:21700-48670 GCA_030770645.1 Numenius phaeopus
AGGTGGGAAAGAACTGTCTCCTAAGAAAAGATCTGACAGATAAAAATCCAGAAAATGCTATTTAAATTGAAGAGTGGGTCAAGAGACCTGCCAAGACAGAGGATGGATGTCTCTCCTGCAGATTTGGAGAGACAATGTGGCCTTAGGATAGCTTATCAAATAGAAATTATGGAGGACAGAGTATAGAAGGACAGGGGGAAGTAACATGCACTGCCTATACACGTTAGAGACAATTTGTAAAGCAGTTTGAGAACTTTGGATAGAAGATTCTTTATCAGTGTAGGTGTTCATCAATGACTGTCCAATGAAGTGGTGATGTTAGGGAGGTGCAGGAGGAATACTGAGGTCTCATTTTCCCAGTGTGTATGTGGAGGGGTTATTCCCAATCAGTCTAAGTGTTTTTATTACTGTTTAAGTTCATGATTTGACATCTTACTATAGGCTTGAAGATCTAGACCCTCATTTTGGATTTATATGGCATTTGTAATCTCCAGATTGCGGGTTAGATCACATTTGTATTGTATAGAATTAATTGTGCTAACAAGCTGCAATAGACATTGTGATTGACACATAAGTTTTATTGTATGCAACCAGCTCTTAGGGTTTGTATGTATTTGCTGTAATTAAAATACTAATGTGTTTGCTGGAAAAGCACATTTAGTGCATCCTTGCACTCTTTAGGTAGGATGTTTCCATTTTATAGATGAGGAAACTGAGGTACAGAGGGATTAAACAGTTTGTTCAGAGAAGATAGCTGTCAGTCTGGAGATACAGAGCAAGGACATAATGTGAGTAGAGGGAACCAACATATTAGTACATATTATGTTGCAGTATAGATCTTGTATGTTGCTCATGCATAAGGTAGCCAAGTAATTACATTCTGGAGTAAAATTAGGGTGCACTGGTACTCCGTCCTTGTGATACCACAATTTGATCTTCTCTGCATAGCCAAAACCATGATGTTTTGCTTCCCTCTGGAAGCACTGAACTGAATTTGCCATCAGGTGCGCTATCAGAGTTGGGGATGACAACTACATTTTGTTCCACTGTATGCACATTGCATCCCCAGATAACCCTGCAGTTGAAAACACAAAACAATCTGGCTAAAATTAAAACTGCTTCTTAAATCGTCTGTCTGATGTTGCCTGAAGCTTTTTGTTCAGTTTATCTTCACAAGGTCACTGAGACAGAAGAGTGCACTCTCTGAGCATGTTGGCCTGGAGCCTTTCACGCGGATGCTTTCATTTAACATTTGGGACATTCTCCTTTTCCCTTCGGTTCCTTCCTTTTTTACCCCTCAATTTTCTATGTCTCTCTACTCCCCACTTCTGAGCTTAGGATCCCTCGGATCAATACATGTAGGAATAGAAGCTATCCTCTTTTATCACCTTAACATGTAATCACTAATCATAAGCTTTCTGGGCACCCAGGCTGTCACAGGCCAGAGAATGCTGGTCTGTTTGCCAGAGCTGCCACGCGTGCCGCCTGCAGCACTGCCCTCATCTTTGCTGTCATCCTGCCATGTAGAATATTTGTCTTGCAAAACCATGTGTTTGAAGCAAATCCTGTTTCTGCCTCTTTCAGTGGCTTACAGTATGATCTTGGACTACTCTCTTAGGATCAAAATAGTAAATTCACATTTCTTTTATTATTATTATTTTTTAATAGTCAGGAACAGGAAATTTCAGTTCAGATTAGTAGTGACTGTGTGCTCTGGGAGACATCCCGAGTGTTATAAGGTGAGCTTCCATTAAGATATCAAAAATTGGAAGCCACTTTGGAAAATTGAAGCCAAAGTTTAAGAGCTGATAAATGGCGTAAGCACCTATGAGTTTGGCACGTGCTGCCTAGAATGAATACAGAATCAGGAATCCTCTCTTCCTGTGCAGCAAAAAACAGTGTGAAAGAAGAGCAGTGCAAAAAGGCTTTGTGCCAAGTGAGAAGCTGGCCCTACGCTGCCGAGCTTCATTTTCTCCAGCTCTGCAATGGGAATAATTGCAAATACTTTATGTTAAAAAGTTAGTAAAAATTAGTTAAAAAATCAGTAAAAAGTCCACTTGAATGTTGCGAATTATCAAGTGTAGTAAAACTGCTTCTATATATGAGAGATCTGTAGGCAGCACATTTTTCATTTTCAGCAAGCTGCTGCAAGAAGCAAACAGCTGTTTCCAAACTAGTTAATTAAATACGGCAAAAACTAGAATATTAGTTCAGATAGTTCAGAATTCTCTTTTCTCTTTCCTTTCCTCATTAGGGAGCACAGACTGAGCAGTAGGCCACGTAAATTACTATGTAATCTGCTGTATAAAAAAAACCCCCATATTTAATACCTCCTTAATGGGGATGTTAAAATGGATTAATTATTCTTTGTTCTGGTCTCTGAAGATGAAGGGTAATTACTATTAATTATGTGTAATTGAAAAATCACTCCTTCACAAAGAAGCCGATAGCATTAGTGGGACTTTAACTTCTTGCTACCTATAGGGAGGTGTACAACATTCCATGTTATGGGAAAGACTGCCATAAACTTCAGAAGGGCCTCAGAGGATCTCACTCACTTTCCAGCCCGCACTTGAGACCAGTATTTTCAGAGACAGCAGATCTCAAAGCATGCTAGTGAGACAGGACTCGCTGTTTTTTTCTGTGCTGAAGGGCACTTAAACAGAAGATGCAATCTGTAAGGCTGGTTGGCATTGATGATGCAGCAAGACTTTTCCTCAGTAAATTTCCAGAAACCTGTGGAACAACCACAGGTAAAACAAAGGGAAAGAGTTAGAAACAAACAACAATAATAACAACAAAAACACAAACCCTTGAGCTTGCCTATCTGGGAAGGAAGATTTTGAAAAAAAAAAAGAAAAAAACAGCCCATGACTGTTTAGTAATCAGTACATTGCCTGTGGGTCAGCACAGACAGTAGAGGTGTCTGACAAGGAGTGGAGACTGTGTTGAGATATTTGAATTAAGGTGAAGAAGAAAAACAAATATGCTTTTTATGAGGGCAGAGCACTTTCAATTAGGTAAGTTTAGTAGATTGGTTAGCCTGGGACCTGAAATTCCTAACTGCCACACTGATTTCTGTCGTTAACTAAAAATCCTCAAAATACGTAGGTGCATACTTTCCTTTGACTTTAGTGGGAGTTGGGCACCTTCATATGCATGAAAGTCTGGCCCTTATCTCTCTAGACCTCAGTTTCACATTGGCAAAATGAGGGTAGTAACATTTTTTTACTTCAAGGCATTCTACAAATATATTAATGAGTTGTTATGCACTTAAATAATTTAATAATTGCAATAATAGTTCTTATGACATAAACAGCCTGATCTGAGCCATGTTCTTCAGATACGAGTTGGTGTAGAGGCTGCTCTGAAACAAAAAGGATGTGTCTCTGGCTTGTCTTGTAAATCTCACTGAATTTCACTGAATTTCACTGAATTTTTAGAGTTGGAAGGGACCATAAAGATCATCTAGTCCAACTCCCCTGCCGAAGCAGGATTGCCCAGAGCATGTCAGAGCATGTTACTCAGGACTGCATCCAGGCGGGTCTTGAAAATCTCCAAAGAAGGGGACTCCACAACCTCCCTGGGCAGCCTGTTCCAGGGCTCTGTCACCCTCACCATAAAGAAGTTTCTTCTCATATTTGAGTGGAACCTCCTATGTTCCAGCTTGTGCCCGTTGCCCCTCGTCCTCTCACTGGCAACCACTGAAAAGAGTCTGGCTCCATCCTCCTTCAACCCACCCTTCAGATACTTATAAGCATTGATAAGGTCTCCCCTCAGCCTTCTCTTCTCCAGGCTAAAGAGTCCCAGCTCTCTCAGCCTTTCTTCATAAGGGAGATGCTCCAATCCTTGAATCATCCTCGTTGCCCTCTGCTTTTTCTTTCCCTTGAATTCCCATGTGCAGCTTAAGCCAGGGTCCTATTTTACAGTAAGATAGATCTGCTCATGTTGCCATATACTGAACAATCCTTTTTCTACATGTCTCTGTGTTTAACTCCAGCAGCCTAGAGCAGCATAGGATCAGCGATGTCTTCTGCAGAGCACTCGTCTGCCTAATGAGGGAGGCAATGAAAAACATTTTCCAGTGCATCCATCACTCAGCAGCTGTGGCGCTGAGGCAAGAGGACAGGCATCCTGGAGCAACCTTCTGTAATCCGTGCTCGCTGCCTGGCTCCAGCAGGGCAGCAGCAAGGCGTGCAGGGAAGGATGGGGGCTGCTGTGGAGCTGCTCAGTGGGGTACGGCCAGGGCTCCCCTTGGCAGCTGCAGGGTCTCGGCTTGTACTGGTGTCAGCTTGGTGCAAAGAGTGTGTCAGTCACTGACTAGTTGGGGCATACGGGTCTCAACTCTTTGCCTGACCCACTCTGACAGAGACCTCCCTACCCATCTGTTCTTGCCTAGATCCAATTTTAGCTGCAGCATCTCACTGCCCAGCACAGCAAGTGAAAGCCCCGCAGAAGCAGAGCGGGGTGCAGTGTACGAGGGTGGAGACAGTCAACAGTGACTCTTTTTATTTTTGCTGTGCTGACTGGGGGTGCTCACAAAGACCAATAAGTGCAAACAGATTTCCAGAGGCAATAGTTGTTATAGATCGAAGAAGACAAAAAGTACTGGAAGCATTTGACCTATTTTGGGAAGCTTGCTGGTGCTTTTTGCTTTTATTTTGTTCATTTTTCTTTTTCTAAAGATGTGCTTGCTCCTGAGTCAAAGAGACTGTAAATATTTGTCACTTTTCTTAACTATGTGCATTGTGAAGACAGAAGCAAACTAAAAAATACCTTCCTGCATTTGCTAGGCTGATTCCACCAGTTGCCCTGAGGGCAGGGGTTATTTGAGCTGGCACTTGAGATGAATTCTGCCTGTTGCTGCTTGGTCCCAAGCTAAAGCTCCTGGTGATGCACGTAGCAACCTTCTCGCAGTGCTTGATGGCATCTGCTGCAGTGAGATGATTTGTGGGCAATTGACCCAGGGCATGTCCCTCAGGCCACCTCAGTAAAATTCCATAGTGCTCATGCCGGAACTCAAGCAGTTGTTCTATGTGACCTTCTCTGTCCCTGTTTCATACCTGTGATGCTTAAAAGATCATGTTTATCCTGCTGTAACATTAGTGACTTAATTAGAGCTGAATTTGGTCCTACTGCCTCTGAACATGAGCAGCTTCCATCAAGTCATGTAAAGGATCAGATCTGGTTTCTTGTCTCTCTCGGTACTGGTGGCATCTGGTTTCATTTTCCATCTTTCCTAAGGGAGCTCACTTTTCCCCACATTTCAGCATATGCCTGTTGTATGTCAGCGCCCCGGGCTGCCTGTGTCTCTGTGCCAAGCCAAGTACCACTCTTCCAGCCAGCAAGGTACAAGGTGGTGTAGCGACAGAACGTGAGACGCAACAAGAGTTGGTCTAGTGGACTCTGTGTAGCTTAAAACTAGTACCTGCTTATGGGTCAAGAAACTAAGCTGGAGAGAGTTAAGTGTGTGGTGGTGGTTTTTTTCCCCTCTGCGTAGGATATGTAGAGGTAGCACGATTTTCATCTGTAGTGTCACAGGAGCCAGTGTTTTTGCACAGCATGGCTCCTCTTCGTTGATACCAAAACAGGCACCTAAGGGACTTCTCAGGATAAAGAACAGAGTGGGGCCCTGTCAGTGAAATAGCAGGGCTAGCAGAGGACATGACCCTCCCAGCCTCGTAACTTAATGTCTGTGTGACATCCCCATTTATTTCGAAATATGCTGACATGGGAAATTTTCTCCATGTGATGGTTTGTCTCCAGGAGATGGATTGATTCTTTTAACTTGTTCCACCTCTTCTCTTTCCCTGTCCCCACCCCAACTACTTGGCCAAAACTAAACTCCCTCAGCTTCATTTGTGGCACACAGAGGGATAGCTGTTTAAGCAATAATGATGAAGTTCTTTTTTGTAAGATGTAGGATTTTTAAAAAGTGTAAAATTATGATTTTGAGTGTTTATTAGATTCCCCTAAAACACACATTCAGCTTCAGCTCTCAACATTATGTATATTCCTACATAGATAAACCTACATTGATAAACCTGCTTGAAAAAGCATGCTTTCTGTTATTTCTCTGTTATTATAATGTTACCCAGTACTGTAAGACCAACATCTGTGAGTCAGATCAGACATTAACAAAATAATTTTAAAATAATTTTATTAATTTTCTTAAATTACACATACTGAGCTCTTTTATTTTTGGAACTTGCAGGGTGCAGGTGTTTCTCTGTAAGCGTGGGGGCAAGCAACATCATTAGTCTTTTGATAGTCTCTTAGTATCAGAGACTGATGGTGTCACCGTATATTGCAGCTCATTTTCAATAAAACTGCAGCAGTTTATAGTACGGATATAGAGCTCCTGCTCCCATTCACGTTCCCTCCTACTCTACCCCGTATTCTCCAACAGAAAGATACCACAGTGACAAGCACAGAAAATTGAAGGACACATGGTAGATATTAGGTTCAGTTCTTTAGTGTCTTTCACACATTATAGAGGAGGTGATGTTCAGAGCACAGGGTGTAAGTAACTTTAGATTAAGTAATGGACTTAAGGACTTCGTATCCAAGCAGACTGTCTTTCTGGCTGTCAGTGCCGTGTAACCATGTCACTGATATCCAGTCTGATGTTTTCTTTATTATTATTCATAAGCTCCCATGCCGAACAGCAATCAAACTTCAGGCTGTGCCGCCTTGGGGATTATCACACTTGCAGGGTGGTTAAAGTCACTTCGCCTCGAGTCTTCTCCCTCTGAAAAGTGCCCAAGGCTAATCACTGTGAAATGTGACGCCTGTCATGTCTTCTTGTTCAAGCATGTGCGGCAGGCCTGTCATTCACTAAAAGCCTTAACATCTGTTATTACATGGTAATCCTCACGCATCAGGCTTCCAAATAAGAAACTGGTGGAGCCCAGCAAGGTATGGCTCAGCCGTAGTTTGCATAATTCCCAGAATGCAAGGCAACTTGCTCTCCCTTCTGAAATCATTAATAAGCAATAAGAATATTATATAAGCTGGCATCTTTTTTTAAACCATGATAATTTCAAATGCTATTATAATTAGGATGAAGATGAGAGTTTGAGCTGGGGGAGGGAACAGACAAAGGATTAAACTGATCTCCACCATGACGTTAGAAGGTGGCTTTGTCTGTTATATCCCAGTTTGGACAACAATGGATATGCTTTAGGCACATGAAGAGGCAAATAGACAATTTATTTAAAAGTATTAATCCTTTTCATCCTGAAATTTTATCTCTTGCCATAAATAGGATCACAGCTTTCCAGTCCACTTATATTCTGATTAACTGACCCTGCAGAGAAAGCCTGAAAAGCAATATAAGTTTGTGTTGTATCCTGATGACTATCAACTCCATGGTGGGTTGGATAAAGCACACAAAAACGTTCTGTTACTGAGAATATCTCTGTTTAAGGCAGTGACTGCTGGCTGATTGTGACTATGTTGCAAGAGATGTGGCCTCTCGGGTAGCAGGTCCTAAGCCATGACAGATCAGATGTGATATTTTCATGAAGAAAAAATTAGTGTCTAGATTGAGTAGGCAGGATTTGCTGGAGAAGGAAAACCAGGTGAAAATATGGTTTATAGATTTAACTAATAGGGCTGCTTTCTTTGGAATAGGGAAGATTTAAAAAGTCACTTGTCAAAATCATTTTCCCTCTAATGCTGCAGCAGCCCTCAGATCTGAGCATGTTCCTGATGTTCCCCCTCACTCACATGCACGAACACGGGGAGGCAGGCGGGAGGAGGCAGCTGCACTGACACACTATGGGGTTTGCAAGAACATGATGGCAATTTAGCAGAACGATTAAAAGATTGCAAACATTTATTAATAGCTTTGCTGCTGCAGCAGCTCTGCCAGAGAAGCCTTGCTTCCTCAGGGATGCTCTTACCTCCTCCTGCCCGTTCCCTTCCAGAGCTCTAGAAATTGAAGAGTCAGGTTTGGACTCAATTTCAGCTTAAAGCCACAGTTACTGCAGACCACTTTATCCCACTATGCAGGGGAGGGGATGGAGGGGAACTTGAGTATGAGAGAGAAACAAGAGAAGGTATGCAGAGCAAAAAGAAAGGATTTTTTCTTTACAGCTATTGCCTGGCCTTTCTTTTTTAACCTGCGCTCCTCTCCCTTTCTCTCAATGCTCTTCTTCACCCACTCCTCATCTCCCTTGGAACAGAGTGGCTTTTTGTTCAGTGTATTGGCACTAGATTCAGATGTGGATCTACAGTGTCTTTTTGATTCTGTATGACAAAATCAATGAAAGACAGGTATAAAAGCAGTATTGGAGAAGATCTGCTGAAAGTTCTGCAGAGCAATCCAATTTCCTAACACAAGCACAATCGGTTCTTTCGCAATTCTCATGACTGTGTCATTGTTGTCTCTTCAGCTTTTTTTACCTTTAACATTGGGGAAAGGGAGCAGGTAAAGGTTCAATATCAAAAAAAAGGGTGGAAAAAAAGGAAAGGACTATTGGCTGAACAAGAAATCACCTTGTACTTCATGGCTGATCCTACTGAACAGCAGTAAGCACTGTAAATGAGATGGGCAATTCTGATGTTTGAGTACACAGTATCTGAGACATTTTTATCCCACAGACCAGATGATTGTGACTGACTGATACAAGTTTGCAACAGGAGGATATTTATCCTACGCATATGGTGACCTCCTCCATATTCCTATCCACAGTGGAATAATCAGTTTCTTTCACTTTTTTTTTTTTTTTTAAACTGGGTCCTAAGAGAAACTGAAATGTCTGGACAGCCTAAAAGGAATACATTTTTTCTGCTAAGCAACCATGACAGCAGATATGAATGCTTGTGTCCTCGTCGTTATCTAAAATCCTGCTTGTAACTGGTAGGATGACAGTGCACCTCAACCGTGGCTTTTCCTGTACAGCATGGCCAAGTGACTGGATGTGCCATTGGGCGTCGGCAGCTGACTACCTGGGCTTGACTTTTTAGTTCCATCAGGAGAATTTTTCTTCTATTCATATACAAAATTTAATCATGCCACTTTGCATTTTAAGAAAAATCTCATTGCATAATCACCATCTCTGCTTAGTAGTAGAATAGGCAGAAGGGAAAGCGAAGTGGATGCAGGGGATCAGAAAGGAGAAAAAATATGATGGTGGAAGTATACAGGAAAGAAAATAGAGTTGAATTATGAGTCCTGCATTATTCTTACCTGAATCTGCTTTGGGTTGATTTGGCTTTTTTTGAACTGTTTTCCCTATTCCTTGAAGTTCTCAGTTAAAATATTTCCTTCGACAGTTTTCAAGTGTGGTGTCCAATTTGGAACTTGACTCGCATGAATTTTTGTCTGTAGCAAGGGGATGTTGCTTGTGAAAAACATCTGATTATGTCTGTTCACTTCTGTATACTATGCTCTTCATGGGATGACCTGAGAAACTGCGTAACCTGAGAGATAAGTGTAAGTAAGTCCACAGAAAACTTTATCCCTTGGGATGTTTAAGGAAAGTCTGTATAAATTTCTGGAGACTTTGGCAGGCAGCCTCTGGGGCCTAAAAAAGGCCTGCTTTCCTAAGGAATGAGTACCATACTTTGAATAGTACTAGTCTAAAAGACAGAGAATCCACAATTGTAGTTGATGCCATGGATGCATTTGGGCTAATTGCTTCTTCACTTTTTGTTTTTAGGAGGTGGAATTCCCCATTCTCGGAGCAGCCAGAGAATGACACAGACGAGGATGAAACAGACCTGGACGTTGGGGAGGTACCCGGTCTCAGGTGAGAAAGGATATAGATAGGATCCTGCAAACACCAGTTCAGCAGAAGGAACTACTTTCAGAGATACTTTCTCTCTCTCGTTTCTTGTTTGACGATTGCAAATGGCAAGCATTTCCAGGTAGTAGCAGCTATATAGCTTTAGCTGCTCTGTCAAAGTTCTCATCCTTTCCTAGCAGCAGTTATTTCATGTGCATTGGCTTGTTATCTTTAATTTCCAAGTTCACTGTGTGTGGTAACAAGAGGATGCCTGACAGTCTTGGGACAATTAGGAGACCTGTTGATGGAATTGTTTTATTGTGGGGTTTTTTTTTTTCATGTCCTGAAGGGCTGTTTTGGGATGTGTTGGCCTTTATGAATATTTAAATCAAGAAATTGCATTTCATCAGTATTTCCCCTTCTCCCACCAGAACCTCAGCCCTCACTAAGGCTCTTGCCTCCCATATACCTCCTTTTCTTTTGACTAACTATTTTCTTGCTCATTAGTAAAAAGATATATTGTACTTCTTAAGTATGGGAACCACCATCCTCTCTGTTGTGGAGCAGTCACTGTAGCCTTTGCCACTGGCATTTCCTCCTGTTGTTAGGACTGATGCTTCCTCTGGGTACACTGGCCATATCTCTTGAAGTAATTGGAATTGTATCTTTGCAAATGAGCAAAGAATTTGCTTTCTTATGTATTGAGATATCTCTCTATGTCCTAAGTCTTGTACTGGCTACTATGTCTGTATCCAAGTGGCAAGTAACAGGACTACAGCTGTGCTTAAAATAACCTGCACTGAGGTTCAAATACAACAAAGGACCGAAGTGTTAAGTTTCTGAATGATAAATACATTTAATAGTGAGACTAAAAAAAATCATAGAGTACTAAGAAATTAATGAAATTCCAGGAGTTCACCTATTCTATCCTTCTCCCATCATTAAAGGAAGATAAGGGTTTCACATTGTTACCATTGTTGCCTTTGCGATTTTCTTTCTTAGCCATCGTACAACACAGGAGCTGAGAACAGCACTCAGGTACAGCCCAGATACATCCTTGAGACACAGTTAGTCTGCACTTGTACAACCTTTGTAAAGCTTGGATTCCACAGGGAGGCTAAGGAATATAGTGATCTATAGCACTGTGGCTAGATCTTTTCTAATTGCAAAATACAGAGATGAGAGAAGAGGTGATGAGCCTGTCTCTTCTGCAGAGTGAAAAGTAAGGAGGTGAGGATCTTCTGTTGTTACTCACTGGGAACTGATATGGGAACATTGCAAGAGAAAACAGATATTCTTCTTTGTATCCTTGTAAGGAGACAGAGAAGAGATAATAATGAGGAAAGCGAGGAGAGGTTAAAGGTGATAGCAGAAGGAGAATTCTCTTTTTATGGGTGCCGGGTCCTAGTAAATGATTTTCTAAGTGCTGAGAAGAAGGTAGAAAGCAGGACAGAGGTCTTTTCAAGGTTTAAGTTCTTGTATGGAGTAAGGCCCTTCTGTTTAGGAAAAAAAATAATCATCAAAGATAAAATATTCCCAGACAAAATGAATATAGAAATGATGAGGCTGCACATGATGAACTTACAAAATTCTGAAGCAGATTGTTTTTAAAACTATCAGAACAAAGTCATTAACTTTTAACAGAATGTACTTTGTTGATTTGATGATGAATTAAAAACTGGAGGGAAAATGAAAAGGCAGCTCATGTAAAGCTGCATCATCCTCTGCCTCCATTGAGACACCACTGTATCACCTCTGCTGGTGTCAAAAAATCCACCAGACTTTGTCATCGTTTTGCATCACAACATGACCCGAAAGCAAACATACCCTCTGCTGTCACACAGTACAGTGCTGGGGATCACTTGCAGAACTACAATGGCCATATAGCTGGGGAATATTGCTCATGTCAGCATTACTGAATGCTGACAAACCAAGAGAACTGGGTCTTCATCAACCTTACCAGTTTTCAGCGCCAATAACAGCTATGTGTGAATTTTAATTTTCAAGATTCTGCTTGCAAGGGTTTGGCTTCAACTGAACCATAAGATATTCTTGATTGCCTGTCCTGTTGTCCTCGCTCACTGTTGTCCTGAGCTTGCTTTCTCACACAGTACTTGAGTGAGCCACGGGTCACAGCCATTGAATTTAGTTTGTGGAAAACATACCAGAATCACTTTGATCACGTTATCTTAAACTCTCCATTTGAAAGAAATGTAGCACTAGGAGATTTCCTCACTTCTAGCTCCAAATCGTTCTTTTTTTATAACAGTAATACTGGTTTCCAGACCCTGCTTATATTCTTCGTTGGCATCCACTTTCTATTATCCTCCCCACCTGATATTCTTTTCCTTCCTTTTCACCCAGTATTGGTTTAAATTATTTTCCTTACCATAAGTACTCACTCCCAACTCCTCCAATCTCTGCTAATGACAGCAAATTTGGTATGTTTATCTTGGCTAGGACTTGCGCTTTGCTCACTTAGATAGGTGTTTGAAACATCTACCTTTATTGTCTTAGGCTTGAGAAAGGACATGTTTCAGGAGAGCTCCATTTGCCTCTGAATAAAGCCCACATGAACAAAACAAATAATCGCTAGAATTCGTTTACTCTGGGCACTTGATGTCCTGTGCAAGTGCAGGAAATCACACAGGGGAACACTCTGCTTTCCTGCAGCAGGACTAGAAGAGATACAGTTGTCTATCAGCTCTGTGCATTGTCTTGTTTAGAAGAGGAGGTGGGTCCTGGGTGAATTTCTCTTGCACTGGAATAAGCAAATCTAAGTCTGACTTTTCTCGTTAAAGTTCTCGTGTTCTTTCCTCATAGGAAATACAGAGGTGTGGCACACCTCACCTAGAGGTGAGGCTTTGTCAGCTCACCTACTTGTTGCTGTGTCTGTTCACTAACAATGTCACCAAATCTTGGTAAAGAGAAGTTCTTTGTAAGTAGAATGAGAAGTTGACTTTCAGAGATCTGCTCAATCATTTCCATAACAAACCAATTAAAGGGTTAGAAGCTCCAGTTGAAAACCAGAGTGGCATGGATAACGGTGTGGACAGAGGGGGCTGAAATGCCAGTGTTGGTTTCTAAGCGCTCTTGATGGATTTTACATTATTCTTATTCACAAAGTGATGTGGCTTTCGGGTGCTTATGAGTAATGAGTAGAGTTAGTTTGTTTAGTGTCCCTGTCCCCCAAGGCCACTGCCCTTTGAGAGAGAACAGTGTGTACCACTGCTTTTGGCAGCCAAGCTCCCAACCTGACGCAGTCGGTTTGGGGGGGCCACGGAGCCGGCAGAGATGACTCATTCCGCCTCAGTGGCTCATTGAGGAGCTGCAGGGAGAAGCTATTTATAACCAGACCTTTCAGGTTCGGTGCAGCAGCATCTTCAGCAGGAGGAGGGGGACAGAATGGGGATGGCACATAATGCTTTGCAGATACAGATCAACCCCCACCCTAGTATTGTAGCCCCCAGCTGACTTCAGCCAGCCCTTCTTCCCAAGCCTTTTGCTCAACTGACTGGGTGCTCTGGTCCTGGTGTAAGGTTCTGCTGGTAACTCATCAGGTCCTCAAAGAGCAGGGAGACAACTGTGAATAGCATCAGTGTGAACAAAACAAACTCTTTTTACTGTAGCTGCTATGCTGGCTCTTACTGATTCTTTCTGACCCATGGCTATAGCTTTATCACCTTTTCTTTGTCTCTGTCCATGTTTGTCCCTGGCTTGACATTAAGATGAGCTCTTTTCATGGGTGTTTTCAAACAGTCTTTATGCTGCCAGCAATTTCCATTTAAACCTCTTGAGGTTTCTCCTATGTACAAGCTAACACTGTAATTTATAAAACTGTAGTTGTTTTTCTGATGCTGTGGACTCGTTTCATCTTTAGGTGCTTCCATGACTCCATATGTGAAGCAGAGATAATGATACCCCCTGGGTTAAACACAGTGGGATCTATAGCTATGAAACACCACCTAAGTAGTAGTATTGTTACCAGAGTCACAGAACCATAGGAAAGCATATTACACAACAGTAGGGGACAGCATGTGTTAAAGAAAATATTTACTACAAACACATACGTCTTTGTATCTAGGTAACTGTGGCCTTTATCTTGAAGCATATTAGCATACATTAAAATTACTGAATTTTATGTTATATTTCTTCAAGTTGTCTGTTCTCTTAACTGGCTTTTGAATTCAAAGCCACACGTCACCAGGGTTCCTGTTGCGTGAATGCTTACTGTGTTCTTGTTCTACCTCTGCCCTGTTCTTAAACCAATTTGTGCATCTGGAACTGGGCTGCAGTTAGATGGCTCTTTCACTCCTGTCATTCTGTAGGCTTCTTCCCATAGTTAAATGCTTCATAGTTAGCTATTCATCTTCTCTTTTTCTTCTCTTCACTTCTCTCTTCCTACCTCTTCTTCACTAAATGGACAACTGGCCCCAGAGTATACGACTGGTGTACAGTTAGATGAGTATGAAGTCTCAGCATGTTGTTAAGGCCATTTGGTAGATCCATAGGGTTTTTTTCATATTCTCTCTTGTGGCTGTCCTGCATCGCTGTGCTATGGACCCAGAGGTATACCGGCCTTTTTTACAGTGTTTATTGTATTCATACAGAAGCTGTACTATAATAATTCTTGCTGGTTTTGGCAACCAGCTAAAGGGGAAGTCTACCCTGCATAAACCAATCAGTGCTGTGATGAACACTTTTTTTTCTCAAAGCCCAGTGATAAGACTGTAGAGATTTGTGAATGTGAGATGTACCATATATGCTTCAGCTCATAATCCAGACTGGAGGTGGCCTCTGCACAGTGGCCTCAAGTCTCCCTAACTGCCACATTATTTTCCTGAATCTCAGTTTTGGAAAAAGTAGACCTCTGGCTCTTATGCTTAGAAGTAATCCTCTGAAACATCAACAAAATGTAGCTGGTGCAGAGATATTTGTATTGGTCTTGAGAGAAAAAGACCATATTTCAGGGGCATGGAGTGTATGTTTATTTTTTTTTGAGTGGTAAACCAAGATGTGCAGTGATTATAATTATGTCAACTTTGCTCCTTGTCTGTTTCTTCAGCAAATTTTACACAGTAGATAAAATGGTTCTTCGAGCTGTTGGTTTATCCTTTCAGCAGCTGCCTTGTCTTCCCTTTGGCACTTTAGGCACCCAGAAGTACACTGTACGTTGTGCAGCTGGCTCCCCTGTGTGTCTCACCACCTCCTCTTTGCCCAAGGCTTGAAACATTCTGGAGTAGACACCTGGAAAGGGATCCCAAAGATGGGCACTATGGCCAGAAAGCACACAAGATGTGTCCAGGTTTGGCACCATGAACCCAGAACTGAGAAGGCTGGGAGGGGAAACCAAGAGTGTGCATACATGTCAGAGACTGAAAGGATTTACCTCCCTGCATTTCCAATTGCTTGTTTTCTATCTGGGGAAAATCCCTTTTGACAGCCCAGGCGGTGAGCTTCTAATTCCTGTCTCCGGCTCATTTTTCACTTCAATCCCTCAGCGAACGGATTTTAATGCTTGATGGATTCAAACGAAATTATTTCCGTTCCTGTGGCTTTGCAAAAGCCTCTAGGGTGTGTGTGCGCGCGCAGGGGAGGAGGGAAGGGGCTTGTTTTCGCTACACTCCAGTAAGCCTCCTCTCCAAGGGAAATGTATTTCATTTCTTCATTTAGGGCTTTCTTGCTGATCATTCCTCCCGTGGTGTCCTCCTAGCTCTTGGGTCACAGGAGGACCCATAAAAGATTTGCTGTTCCGAGGTGTATAGGATGCAATGTTCCAGATCAGTGTTTCTGCTGCAAGTGGGGATTCAAATAATAGGACCAGACTGTGCTTCCAGGAATAGCACTGGATTGGGGTGAATAACTGTGGGAGAACTTTCATATTCCCCAGCTCTAGCTGGGAGTGAGACAACGCTACAGGCTGAGAGATGGGGTTAGTGACTGAAGCATTGTCTGGGTAATAGCAGTCTTTACCACTGACATCTTGTTTGAACATGTGTACAATTCACCCTACTGCTATTGTAATGGACAAGTATTGCTTTTTATTACAATTTCCAGCCTCTCCTGCCAGCAGAAATCACTGTAGGGAATTGTGCAAGGGCTCTGCTTGCATAAGGTTCAGTAATCAGTCAGAACTTCAGCTGCTCAGCCATAATGTGTTTCTGCTGGGCTTCTTCCACAGAGTTCCTGTGTCTGGAAGGCTAATCTATTTAAATGCTTGATATCTCACCCTGTGCAAAGTACAGACCCCTGAGGAACGCCACTTGTCACTGCTTGCTATTTGGACATCAAGCCATTGACTGCAACTCTTTGAGTGTGGCCATGCAGCCAATTCCTTATCCACCAACTGGTTCATCCATCAAATCCATGTCTCTCCAATTTAGAGACAAGGATGTTGTGTGGAACAGTGTCAAATGCTTTGCACAAATCCAGGTAGATGATGTCAATTGCTCTTCCCCTATCCACCAACACTGTAATGCCTTCATAGAAGGCCAATAAATTTGTCAGACATGATTTGCCCTTAGTGAAGCCATGTTGGCTGTCACCGATCCCTTCCTTATTTTCCATGCATAGTGGCATTTAAGTTGAGCCGCTGATGAAGCTGACTTACTGGCTGGAGTGGCTGGTATTACTGCTAGAATGTCTCTATATATATTGTTGCAAAACCTCAGTTCCTCTAACTTCAGCTTTTTTCAGTATAAATCTTCTAATTCTCATTTTTTGTTTTGTTAAATGCATAGTCTACAGTGAGAGGCCCTATTTTATTAATGTGGTTTTCTAATATGTTTCTTCAGAGACTGTTAGCTTGCATTGTACACAAAATTACACATAAAGCATATGTTTAAGTTTTAGTTGTAAATACAGTAATAGCATTTCAGGAATTATTTGCTTTATCTAGTTAATATTTTCTTGCTTGTAATTGTATGTTTATTTCAACATGGTCAGTAATCCCCAAGCACTTGATCCAGGGACAGTAAATTGAAGTGTTAGTGAACTTTGGAACTTCATTAATAAAATCATGCTAAGTCTGTTAGGTAGAAGAGGACACTAATTTATAAACCAGTAGCTACTGTTTAGTCTGAAAGCTTCATCTACTTATTACAGCAACAGTATAGACAAGTCTCTTTACATACCTTCAGATTGTAAAAAATTATATCTAATTGACATTTTCTGAAGGATCAATAAGGAAGTGAATTAAATGTGAGTAGAAAGGGAGTTCTTATATTTCTATCTTGTCTTTCTGCTGTTAAATGTGCAGATTTTACTGCAGAAGTAACTGATTAATTAACCTTGTGCTTTGTCACCACAGAAAGGAAGTAGACAGATATCTGGAAAATGTGTTTTTTAAATATTCTCTTGTTTCAGCCAATGTTGTGGATTGATTGTGTGCCACTAATAATGTTTATTAATATTTTGGTTGAACATTTTCCTAAGTCACCAGTGTTCCTTTTGCCAAAGGCATGAGTTTTGAATCCAGTTGGATACCCATTGAGTTTACTTGCTGCAGATCAAATTACCTAATAGTAAATACATACTAGCATCTGACTGCACTAGTTTTATTAACAGCATTTGCCAGTAACTGATAACTTCTTTTAATAGTGGTTTCCACCACATTGTTGGAGTGAGGATAAGGGAGACTGGAAGTTATCTATAGTGACAGAACACAGCGTCAGTACCCCTGAGAAAGCATTGTGTTGGGTTTTTTGTTTCACTTATTGTCTCTTTCACTTACTTGGCAACTCTGAGACCAGTAAGCCTTTCCTGCATTGGAAGGGCTTAGAGATACGGCTGGTGTCTTTCAGCTGGAAAATCATTATCAAGCTTTTCTTTACATTCTGTGTTGTACTAACCTTCCCATGTGTGCTGCCGGTTGCTCAAGTCTAGGGCTTGCCATGCATTTGGCATGGTAAACAATACTCTTAGCCACTACCCTTAAATGTTTTTCAGTTTCCTATTTACTCATGTATCTAGTCTCTATAATCCTTTAATGGTGACAGGCTTATGAGTGTAATCTCTAAATTTTACCTGGATATCCCTTGCGCTCTCTGTGGTTTTTTTATTGGACATAAGACTGCTTCTAGCATAATACTTGCTTGTGTGCCATTATCCCATTTAGTAAATGTTTAATTTCCTTTCAAGCTGAGAGCATATTCATTTATTACTACTGCAACACTGAACTTTCCTCATATGAACAGTTTACTTGAGGTAGCAATGCTCTCCTGCTGCTTGAAAAATTGGTGAAGCTGTCTGATCCATGGCATTTCTTGCATCTTCTCCCGCACGCCAAATAATTTCTTGGCCTATTCTGGTTGTCATAGTGCGTGTGTGATTCTACATGATTTTGTCTTTGAGCTTTTATCTCTCAGATCTCTTGCCTGATGTATTTTATGTTTGCATTGTGGTTAAATCTGACTTGCACTTAATTCTGGACTGGATGATGGCTATAGATTTGTTCCTTGACCTTCTATCAGTCTTGAAAGTTTTGAGGGAAAACCAATTCCCTAATAAGAGGCCAGACCATAATTTGAATTTTCATCAAAAGTCTCAGGAGAGACACCCCTTAGTAATTTTTGAATAGGTAAGAATCAGCCAGATGCATGCATTTCTTCAGTTTCACTTTACTTTTTTATACTTACCTAAAAAAACATTTTTTACACTTTGTTTTTATGTGAAGTTCAGTATCTCATAATGTATACAGATTTCTAAGGGTTTTTCACTGCCAGAATTGACTGGAACCTCTTAAACATTTCAAATGCATCAAAATTGAGTATTAAGAAAAATAAAGCTTTTGATTTTCTTCCTTTTTACTGACATATATGGCTTTTAGATAAACAAGGATTTCTAGCACAGACACATGCAATTTAGTATTTTCCCAATTGCCTTCTGTATTTCCAGACTTTCAGCTCTTCTGGGCATCTTGGTTGCTTCTTCTTTTCCATTCAAGTTACACTCTTTGGCATCTTTTTACTCCTGATACCATATGGCACTCCCTAATTCCTTTACACCCAAACTGCTTTAAAAGTTATTCCTTATTAATGACACATTTCCAGCTGTCTCTACTCAGAACGAAGGCTTTTGCCACGTCCCTCTTCATGAACCTGGGCAACCAAACCACTTTTACATAGCTACAGTTGCCAGGGCTATGGCTTGGGAGGGAACATGCTCCAGGCATGGTCCCAGCAGTAGAAGGCACGGTGCGGGAATGGTATATTTGCAGAGGGGGTCAGTCCTCAGGTTTTTCCAAAAAGAGGATACCTCATAAGAAGTGTATTCAGAATGCAGTCAATACTATTTGCCTGATTACAGTATATTACAAAATGATATTTTTGTAGAACAGAATGAAACTATCAGAGTAATTGTTCCCATGAGAATCACAGGGAAATGGCCAGGGTTCTTCAAGGAAGTGCCCTCAAGGGTATTTCCTTTAAGAGCTTGTTTTTGAAAAAAAAGAATCAAGCTCCAGAAAATAAATCTAATAAAGCCCAGTTTGTTTATGTAGCATTGAGCCCTGTGGGCTTTGGTGCTAATTCCTCTTGGCCAGTGCACAGGTGTAAGGAGCTGACGTCACCAGTGGGTGACAAACACACCGAGTGTGAATTCTGTTCTCTCATGCTCTTCCCAGGAAATCCAGAATGGCCGTGTGCGTGTAAATGAGCAGATGCTTTTCCCCATTTGTGGGGAAACGCACTGTTAGAGGGCACATGGCTGAGCGAGAGAAGCTCTAGGCTGCACCCCTAGTTTGTTGTCTTTTGCTGCTGTGGATTGCAATCTCTGCACGAGTTGTTGCTGCTTTTATTATTATTATCATCATGATTTATTATTACTGTTATGTGGCGCTGCAGATCTATTCCCCCTCCCTCCAAGATGCTGGTTCTGCCAGAGCCTTTGATCACAGCCAAGAAGTTGGCTTTGACATTGTATGTATTCCCCTAGCCCACTGCAAAGTCCTAATCCTTCTAATAGCTGGAGGTTTTTCAGTTTAAGTCTTTTATTAATATTCCATCTTAATTGTAAAGCACTTCAGTGGTATTGAAAAGCCTGTCTTACATAACAGCCTTATCCACACTTGAGTCCTTCAGAGCCGGAGTGTCAGGAAAAACCTCTGTTTGATCTGCCTAGTCTGTCATTAGTCCTCGTGCCTTTAATGCACAAACCCAATAGAAATTAACAATATGTTTCAAATGTCTAAGCTCAGTCCATGTATATTTTTAAATATTTGATATTATTAGAAAGAGTAAGGCTGTCATGTACAGATTTAAGTGATGCAGTTAGCAAAGTCTCTATGAAGTTTTCTAGGAGCCTCATTTGCAGCTCTAAATCATCTGGAAAGTGAAAGAAGCTATAGGAAATGGAGAGAACTGAAATATTTCATAAAGTGCCAGTGCTCATGAGATCCTACTAAGCATTAGCTTTCTTTGAGCTGGGTAAATAGATGAGAGCACTTGGAAATTGGTGGGAACTACTTGTTTCCTCACTGTGAATATCCCAGAAAGTCACCAAAAAGGAATAAAGGAGAGACAGTTTTGCTAATTGATAATAAGACTTTATGAAGTACTGTTCTTAAGATTTTAATTTGTTGCAGATGATCATCCCTTTTCCTCTTATACTGCTTCAGCTATTTCAGGCAATTGCCAGCTTTTCCTAATAAAGACTAGGAGTGAGCTTTAAAACTAACAAACTGGCATGTTTAGAGTATGAATCTTCATGTTTTAAGGAAGGTTCTTGTCTTAAGGAGATTTACTTCGGGAGATTGATTCAACTCAGACACATATTGTTAAGACTGAATGAAGCCCGGAGAGTAAACAGGGAGCCTTCCTGGTAAATTAATGCAAGAAACAAACAGTTTTAATAGAGTTTGATGTTATTAAGCAAATAAAGGAGAGATGTGAACTTAAGCTTCAGACAACAAATACGAACCTCTACTTAAATCCCACTTCAGGAGATAAAGAACGTACCAGCACATCCACAGTTTGCACTTAGAAGTCACATCCAGAAGCAGATTTCTGTTTTCTCCAGCTTCTGTACTTGCTGTGTTAAATGATTTTTAGAAGTCCACAACTCTTTCTACTTTGAACAGAAATTCTTAAATCCAAAGAGCTGAGAACATCTTGGGAAAGCAGGCGTTCCTGTCTGCGCTTCACGTGGAAAGAGACTAAGACATAGTGCAAAAAGCTCAAATCCCCATAGGTACTCTTCACCCGGGGTGGGAAATGTCAGAATTTAGCATTCAGCGATTCAAACAAAATCACAGGCAGTCGGAGTGGTCATCAGCTTTCATTTTGACTCCCAGCCCCCTGCTTACACACTGGTGCGTGCTGCCTGTCTGAAAACTGCAAAGCTGATTTTTGCTACTGCACAAGATAGAACTATTCATTCTGTATGAGTTAATTTGATCCTTTAATAACTATGAAATAGAAATGTTTCTCTAGATGTTTAACAGGACTTGTTGGCAATTACTGAAAACCTACATTATTCAATATAACTTGGTAATTGTACTAATGAGATGTTGTTAGATCAACTACCAAAATGTAGCACCCCTCTGAAATGAGGCATAAAAAGCATTTTGCAAATAACTTATTTGTAGAATTGACAAATTCCTTTATCTGAAATTGAAGGGTAATTTAGGCAGAATGTAACTACCTAAGCTGCAATTTGTTCAGGACATCAGGTCTTTTGTTAAATTCTTGAAAAAGAATTAGAGCTCCAAGATTATGAATCCTCAGTGGCTTTGTTTGGTTTCTCGTGCCAATGACACTGGTAGCAGCATCTTGCTCCCTCTCCCTCTGCCAACTCAGCAGTGAGGTGGTCATGCTTGCACAGGAGTTATGAGCGGCTCTGCTCCTGAGACAAGGTGTCCTTCCTCCACTAGCCATGTGTTCCTGACCCTCTTCTCTCGTGTCAGTACTAGGGCTATAATTTTTCATCTGAAAGGGACTGCAGCTGCTAACAGAAACCTGACCACGTACTGCAACTCATACAGCTTCCTTTCTGGTTACAAGCCAGACGTGGCAACCCTGTCTCTCCGGAGCTATCTTCTACCAGAACTGTGCTGGTTATGTACCAGTATCTGTGCTCATTAAATAAAGTATTTGAGCGAGAGCAGCTCTATGGAGAGAGAACAGCTGCCCTGGAGATAATGAGTGATTCACTCCAGCCGATCCCAAATGAATTTGAACTGACTGTAGTTATTTCATACTCCTGCCTATTTGTTGTATAACTGAGTTCATGTTGTATAACTGAGTCGTCACATGGTGGTAGCTCGTATTTTAGTTGTTGGTGGTGAAAGAGTCAAAGGATGAAAAGCAGCAGCGACTTTTATTCTGATTTCCCAGGTGCATCAATAGCGGCAGAATAAAATATGAGGACTGATATAATGTTGATACACCTTAATACCCTTCCCATTGGAAAGTAACCATTTCCCAAAATAGACATAAGAGGTTTTCTTTGCCAGGAGACTGGCCAGAGATCAGGCTGCCAGGCAATGAGCAAGCAATAGCATTTTATTCAGCCTTGTCCCCAAACTACTTCCAACCCAGACTGCAAGTATCTGGCCTTCAGTGATGCTCTTTTTCCCTCCCCTTCTCTGAAACTAATTATTTAGGGAGTTGATAAATAACTTTTTTTTTTTTTAATGGCAAAGATTAAATGTTCCTAGTTGGAAAAAAAATATGCAGGCTTTTTACCTGATAATCAGGGATCCTTTTTAATGAGGCTGAAGAGTCCACCTGTCTCTCTGAAAAGCAGCCATAATCCTGTGGTCCAGATCATATTTCAGAAAGAGATCGCTCCATCACATATGAAGTTTATTGTGACTGTAAAACATCTGCATGGGCTCATGAAAAGCTTTGCTCTTATCTAGGAGAGCTCAGGTCATCTGAAAATGGAAAATTATGAAGTGATTTAATTTTCCCCTTCCTATATTAATTGCTGCTCTCAATCTAAGCCAAAGACAAGCCACCCAATTGAGCATTCCTTTGCTATTTACTCTTTGTCATGTTATCGCTTTGTGCCTTGAGACTGTATCAAATGAAGAGAGGCACCACTGTCACTGTTAAAACCACGTTAGTCTTGCTTTGGTGATTTTCAAAGTATTTTTTTTCCTAGAACCTGTACTCAGACCTCCACTTTACTGTGCTTCCTGCCTGTCTTGTGGTTCAAGGCAGTGGTTCCCCACTTGCACAGCAGTGCCTTCTACATAGATGTGACTGTGAAGTTGATTGTAGTTTGGCAACAGAGATGTCCAATACGAAAGAAGTGACATTTGCCAGCCGTGGACTCTAAAACTGCAAAGCTCAGCCAGCTACATCAGCTTAAATAATTGCATTCCTAGCTGTGTGAACTGGAAGACTCAAAAAGGGTGTGTGGGAAGGAGATAGGGTGAGGAGAATTATTTGGAAATAATTATTTACTTTTGTTTACATACCTGGAGTAGGGATGGTTGGATCTCTTCTTGGGAGTCTGGCTAAAGTTAAGCCACATGTGCTAGCTCAGGGAAATCAGCCATATCTGTCCCGCTGAGCAGCAGAGTTTCTGTTGCATCTTCTTTCATGTTATTTAGTTTCAAAACCTAAGAAAGGGTTGAGGCATCATCTCCGTGTGAAGCGTGGTCTCCTGCTCTGACTGGCCTCTCACATGCCAACAACATGGAGGTGCAGAGTCAAGCTGAGGTCTGTGCTATTATAGAGTATCATAGTGAGGTGGTTTGTTGCTTCCCTTTGGAAGCCATTCCCTCTTCCACATTGACGATTGCTCTTACCTGTTTTTCCCACTGCCAGCTCCTTGGGCCCAGCCTGGCCCACTGGTGAGCCCTGTATTATTTACATTATAATGTATAGGGAGCTTCACCTTTGTCCCTACACATTTTCTTCTCCACTTTATCTCTCTGTCATCCCGATTTCTTCCAACTGTGTTTTTCCTGTAGTTCGTCCATTCCTCTTGCGGACTGTTATTTTTGTTCCATTGCCCTTCATCCTCCTTTCCCATTCCCATAGATTTATTACAGGATCACACTGCGGCCTTTCCCCCTTCGATGCTATCTGACCATAGAAAACAGTGACTTCCAATCCATCTGCCAGTCTTGTCCTGACAAATACAAAGGGAAGTTCTCTGTTTGCAATCAGGATGCAAGTAACCAGGGTGGATTTGAGCACAGGGATTACAGCCAGAACAATAATGCCTTTGTAATGCTGTCGGGATTATTCCTCTCCCGTGGAGTAAAACCTGAAGAGCAATACCAAGTCTTCAAGCAAACAGAATCTCCAGCTGTCAGTGCTTTTGCTTCCTCTGGAGGCAGACACATGCCTGTCCAAATACAATATGCCGGAAGACCGATACTTGGCATCTTTATGACTATTGAAACATGCCATGTTTTTGAAACCCTCTAAAAGAGATGGAGAGAGAGTAAGGGGAACGGAAAGGCCATAAATGAGGGGTAGACAGTTACTTTGCTGTTGCAGGACACATTCCCGATTAAGTATCCTGATTCTCAGCCTAGTCCAGCTTAGATTTTACTATGCTTTGCCAAATTGTGTGTATGATATCATACTTACACTAGACGATTACATTCCTGCAAATGCAGGTGAGAGAAATAATAAAGATTAAGAAACTAGTACCTAGAGAACCGCTGCAAAACATCACAGATTCTTTGTACCTTCCTCAACAGCTTGCTGGAGACGTTTTTTAATGGGCAGTTCTCACTCATTTCAGTCTCAAACTCCTTTTATAGGCTGCAGTCTTTAACTGAAATTAAAATACATTCTTCTGAGTTCAGAGCAGGCAATGCAGCCCCTGTTTATTTGAATAGTATTCTTAAATTTTTTCAAAAATTTTCTTTACACAAGTAAAGCCAAAAAGAATTGACTGAGCCCTTCCTGAAAAAACACTCATGCATTTTCTCACATGCATGCTTTTTGATAGCACTTCTAAGGAAAGACAGGATTTTACACTTGCAGGCAGTGCCGTATTTGTCATTGCACGCTGGAATTGGATCCACTTTCCCCCGCCGGCCCCAGGCTACTCCCTCACTCCAGAATCCCCCTGGTTTGGGGAGGGAAGCGCAGCTCCCCTCTGGCTCGGCCACTGCCGGAATCACAGGGATGGTTCTGACTTAGCTCCGTCTGCGGAAGCAGCAAGCGTGCACATTACATAATATAATCTTCGTGTCTTGAGGATTCAGGCCTGTCCTCTTTTGTGCTGCCAGATGGAAGAGGAGCCACGCTCTCTCTGGAGAGATGTCCCTGCACATCTCGCTGCTCAGCCGTGCTGGAATTATGTGCTTTTCTCTACAGCCGGGCACTGTTGTTCCCTGGCATTTGGCTCCAGTATAGCTAGCTCTTTAGTATGCAGTGGATGCTATGCAGCCACTGCGATCCCAAGATTAATTTGTCTAGAAAAGGAGATACATGAAAAACCTCCAAAATGAATTTGTGAGGAGGATTCACTCCAGATTCTGTGAACAGCCAGGGTTCGTTCCTAGCTGAAACCCAAACACAGGTGTCATGGACAGCCAGGTTTCTGATTTGTGCTCTCACTCTGTCCCATTTAATAGTTTTTTCAGTCACTGCTGCTTTTTTGCTCAATTCTGTAACATGGCCCCTGCCTGCATTGTTATTGCCTCTGTTAGTCAAGCTGTTTCTTGCCCTGATCCCTGAAGTGCTCTCTGAAGTGATGAATCACATCTGCACTAGTGAGTCCCTTCTCACTAATGAGGCATCTGCTCCAAATTCTGCAGTGCTCGGTTGGTTGAGGCAAGGAGCTACAACCCACCTGTAGACAGCAGTGTCACTACAGTCCTCAGGAACAGCTCAAGAGACCCCAAGGAGGGGGAGGGCAGCATTAGTCAGGCTAGACAGGAATCTTATCTGTGTGAACTTCCTCACAGCAATGCCTCGTCAGCACCAGCTGCAACTCCAGAAATGGAAGCTTCTATAGAAGCAATGTTACATCCTGACAGAATTTACTTCCCCAGGACAGAGAGGTACTGAGAAATGTTCATTTCAGCCTCCTGCTACTTCTGAGCTTTCTGGCAGAAGGAGCCTTTTTGCAGCCACAGCTCCAGCAATGCAGCTGCAGTAGGGAAAGCCAGGGCTCGTGTTCATCCAGCGGTTCTGCACTGCTGATACCAAACAGGAGCAGCCAGTTCTGGGGAAAAAAAAAATTAAAAAAAGAGAAAAACCAAACCCCAAAAGGTACCTTGGCTGTAATTAGGAACTGAAATGACACTGCAGGTATGAATGGGAAATTACTGCTCAATAAATGTCCCCTCCACAAACCCCTTCAACAGCCCATTTAGCCACTACAACAGCTGCTGTCAAGCGTCCAAAGCAGGAAAGAGGCAGAGGAGCCGGCCTGTCCTCTCTGACATCCTGAGGATGGATGGAGGGCACCTTGTGCAGGAATTGTGCATGGCTGCTGCACATCTGGTGCTGATAGCAGAGCTGAGGGCACAGAGCACTCCGAGCCAGGGCTGCAGCGTAACTCTCCTTCCATGGCAGCACTGCCCTGAGCAGCACGCACGACTGCAGTGGTGGGGGCACAGGCTGCAATGGGACCCCAGGCTGCAGAGAGAAGTTGCACTTGGGTTGTTGCAGAGAAGACTGTGTCATCACATAGTAACTGCTGTGCATGTGCCAGCAAGAGCAGAGCTAGCATGAGTAAGCTTATTATGCGATAATCACACCTTCATCTTTCTGGGTACATAAACTGCTGAGGTATCCAAGTCTGGCAGTGAGGCACAATCAGTCTGAAGATGAGCAAGAAGGAACCGGGTCTTTTCCTCATTGGGAACATATGTCTGATTTGACACTGTTATCTTTTACTGCTTTTAAACAGAACATCATTATTGAACCACCTGTTGCCACTTAATTACCTGTGTTTGATTACAAAGATGCTAAGTAATCGGCTTTTTAGGTACAAGCTCCTTCATTTTTATATCCTTTTAAGACATGCTCTAACAAAGCCTCTATGTCCATTTCAAAGGCTGGATCAAAACTTCCCGTGGGCTGTGTCAGACAGGCAGGGGCCGGGTGCCCAGCCTCCTCTCCTGAACTTTGGGAAATCTGGGATTTGGATCAAGGCTTACCGATAAGACCTATAGAGCCGGTATCCCCCCGGTCCCGTTTCGGTAGACTGAGCGCCCAGGTGGAGCGCTCCGGTGGGCCCCGGTGCCCACAGCGTGCTGGCTCCCGCTGGCCCCCTCGGAGGGACCTTCCGAGGGACACGCGTGGGGGGTTACCCC
>JARKVS010000208.1:53670-79403 GCA_030770645.1 Numenius phaeopus
GAGGGGGTCAGACCCGGGGATTGACCCGTGGTTGCCGTCATGTAGGCGAGAGCCGGACCGGTCGTCCCGCCGATTTCCAGGCGTGTATTTGCGGGGGTCTGGATACCTGCATGGGGCTCGTAAAGCCTCCGTACTTCCATCCCTGCATGTGTTGGCACAGCCCATGTCCATGCATGTAGCCTGACATAAAGAGCCTTCGTATAAACATCTTGTCTGTATACACACAGCCTGTATGCGTCCAGCCTCTGCTAAGTCTTCTCTGTGCCTATGCAACCACCCCTGTACGTGTATATGCGTTTCTGTGCTTAAAATGACCAACGTATTCATACATCCCTGCCTGCTGACACTCGCCATACCTTCCAAGGTACGTCTCATATGTTTCCTATATGTAACGGACACAGACACAGATGAACATTGTTCCACTTGAGCACATCCACTCAGCTCCCCCCTTGCTCAGCTTGGAGGAAAATTTATCACATTTATTGCTTGTGAAGAGCTTGAGGGATGGGAGCCAGACGTACAGAATCACTGAGGGGCAATGGATAAGCTTCCTGCCTGCAGTGGGTCTGCCAGCAAACATTAATCTTTGTCAGTGATTTACTTTTTAAACAAATCTGTTTTAAAAGGATATGGAAAGACATCAAAATAAAACCAAGCTAAAAGAACATTCATTAAATATTCTGTTCATGAAATATACAGCAGCATGATCTAATGCACTGAAATACACAAACCTTCTGGTTAGATTCAGCTTATCTTTTGAGGGAAGAAAATCTTTCAATAATAAATTAATCACAATTTAAATTAGTCCACTGTGCGTTCCATCAACCTATACTGCCTTGAGTTTTGTTTCATGCAATATTGGGTTTGAACAAAGTGTCAGGGAAGAGTTTAGCTTTAGATGTAGTGGCTGGACTGCAGGTTTGTCAGCCGAATTAGCTGTGGTTCTTTGTAGCATCACAGCTTCAGTAACTGTTTTTCCCCGATGAGTCCATGAGTGGTATTGATTTCCAATAACAAGCAGCTATATGGTGTGCATCCAGCAAAAGATGCCTAGCTAACTTTGGGCTCCCTTTCAATAATCCTCTGACATTCCTCTGACCTTAGAGAGCAACAGCAGTGCCCAAGAACTTGAGTAATCCTCCAATTTCAATCAAATGCTCTGCTTAGAAATAAAGGCAAGCAGCTGTTGTAGCTTGTATGGTCAAATTTAGTTTTTTAGTAGCGTTCTGCACCAGCATAAGACCATGAACTCAATATTATCTATGAATGATGTCATTAGCAATATTTGAATATTTCTTCCACCTATTCCTCCCTTTGCACCTTGCAACCATCTTTGGAAAGAATATACAGCATTCCTTAAGAATTCCTATCCTGTGTGCATCCCACACAGATGAAATACATTCTTTGCTCTTGGAAGACAACAGGCAACTGTGTAACGTTGCGAAGCATCGTGTCACAATGGTTGAAGGCAGGAAGTAGAAAACCACCAGCAACCCCCCTGCATTCTGCTGAAATGACGCAAAAAGGGTTTAGGTAGCTTGTGACCAGCTGTGTTGAGATATAGCCAGAGATCTCATACTGGGATACACAGTTTGATCCCTTTGAAGGTGTTGTCAGGTCCTTACTCAAAATAGAAGTGAGGCAGACCTCGGTTTTATGGTGGCGTGTCTCTTGTAACGCTGCAGGGTTGCTTTCTAGCATTTGGTTAGTACTGGTTTCCAGGCCTCTCCTCACCTAATAATCAGCCACACTTTTCGTAGCACATCCATGTGCCAGCCGAATAGTGACCCCCTGTCCCTTTTACTTTGAAAGAGGGGAGGGAGCCAGGGCAGAATTAACTGCTTTTGCTGTAGTCCCAGACAGACAGAGAGTGACTTGCAATTCTCATATTCCTGAGCAAAGGGAAGGGACCACGTTAGGCTTGTTTTAAACAATCTTTGTACTGCTTATACATGGCAAATTGTCACAGCAGCTTCTGGGCTGTCAAGCTTGTACTTGTCTTTTTGTAGCCCATTGATGGTCTTGAAAGCAGAAAATTTCCACAACACGTTGTGCTCCGGCCAACACGTCTCCTGTGCAGGGACTTGGAAGTTGGGCTAGTGCAAAATACGTGGACCAGATCTGCATGGAAGGTGTCAAGAGATGGCACAGTCCCATCTCTTTTCATCTAATGCAGAATAAAGCCAGCTAATTACAGTCAAAGCTGTTCTAAACAAAAGTTGACAGTCCAGGCTTTGTTACCTTGAGAGGGATGGAAAATATCCTTGGTCTTTTTAATAACCTTTCTGTTGTTTGTGATTGAATATGATCCAATTGCTCTAATGGAGGAGAATATTATGCACAGCATGAGTCAGCAACACTTTCTTCCTGGAACAGCTGACAGCAAAGAAAGTTCCCAAACTCTCTGCAGAAATATTCCTCCCCCCAGATGAGGATCTGGACTGCATCCACCAATACCTGCTGGTGCCTCCCCTTGAGATGGACCTGTACTTGTCTGACTGGAATATGGAACCATCCAAGGTTCATTTGAGGTTAGAAGAGACAACTCGGTGTGCAGCAAAAGCACTTGGGAGCCTGACGCAGAAGAAGAGAGGGAAGCCAGTTGCAGAAGTTCAGAGTGCCAGTGCGTGTTCCAGCGGTCAGGAGCTTTCAAATGAGGCCCTCGACAGCACTGGCAACAGGAGGATATTAACAATTCCAAATGCTTAGGCTCATCTGAGGTCATCCAGTAAACAAGATTGGGTTGTTTCTTGGTAAAATACAGATCTATAACCACCAGCTAAAGGGTGGTTGGGAGCAGATTTAAAGCTACTGATCAATATGTGCACTCTCCACTCTGTGATAGGAAAAAATAGACCAAAAATTCTTACCCTGTTAGGATAAATTAAATAAGGTGGTGTATTTTAAAATACTAAATCCTCAAAGCATGCAATGACCTCTTAGGGAAAACTATGGACTTCAGTGAAAAGATGCTAGGAATGAGTTTTCCCTACTTTACAATGTACTCTCCTCAGAGAGTAACCCCGCTACCTACTGACACTGCCCTGTTGCAGTGTTTGTGTTGTGCTGAGAACAACCATCTGATATAACGTTCCAGCAAGTGAAACACCATGCACTGAAATGGGCCTGGCATCTGAACAGTCTTCCTGTACAAATCCATACTTTCACTGGAAGTTTTTGCCAAGCAAAGCTACAGACCAATAAACAATCACAAGATTTGGACTGACTTTTGTTCTTTCTGTTGTGGCTGTTGGATATTTGCTGCCACTGGATAAAGTTTCTGGCAGCTACAAAGTGATTAGCTATGGTGGGATGCAACATTTTCCTATGGAATGGGCATTTTTGCCAAAGGTGCCAACCTAAAGCACAGCACTGCTGCTTTTTAAAGAATCCAGACATATTAAACCACCTAAATCACTCCCTGTTCAATGCCAAGTCACCCAGCCTCCTCCCTGCTCTGTGCTCAGGTCAGTCAGTGTGCCAAACGCTTCTTTCCTGTGAGCTGAGACCTTGCTCTGTGCCAAAGCACATCCACTGAGGTCTCTGCTCTTCACCTTGGGCCTGAGGGAAGAGGAAGGGATGTGGGCACATAGGTAAGACTCGCATTTCACAAAGTTCCTACTGATTTTTAGAAAGTTTACAACACAGCCCCAGACCTTAAAAGAACAGTGTGATTGCCACAAAGAACAGTGTGGGAAAACCAGTATACATGCATGTGCAGCCCTCCCACACGCACACTGACTACCCCAGATATAGGCATACCCACAGATCAGCACCTACACACAAATGTTTTTGACACACTTATTCTCAGCATCCTGTTCTCTTACAGCAGCCTCAGTTGGAGGAAGGGAGAAAATATGTTCCTTCTAACCTAATCTTCTAATGACCTTTCTGCCAACTCCACTTTCCTGCCTGACTCTTAAGCTGCTCGTGGTGGTGATGGGAACAAGATCCCAATGTAGAGGGCGATTTTCCTCCTCAGAGGTCAGCAGGGTCTGTCTGCTAAATTGTGATGTGCTGCCCAATTGCTCTTAAGAGATTCAGGATAAATAAGGAGATAAGCAAATTGTTGATCATTGCGTCTCTTGGGCCCCTTGCAGCTCTGCCAGAGTTCTTGCAGAGTCGAAGCACTATGATTGTGCTGCAAACCTGGTGCAAGTGGGCTCCCATTTCCTCTTCTCTTCCTGGATTGTGACCTCCCTGCCAAGCCTGGCAGCAGGTCTCAGCCCTCTCCCTCTGCCCTGCACATTTCCTACAGCTGCCTGCAACTGAGGGGAAGAAAAGCAGGAGTGCGGGCAAACGTGGCAGCGTGCCACAGTGGCTGGCTCTGCATGCTCGGGTACGAGCTATTATTTAGAGGATGACCATCTCAATTTCTGTTGAGAGGCTTTTAATGGTCTGTAAGGCACACTCAATGCCTGTCTTCCAAAGCTGTCCCGTGGCAGTCTGGGGGCTGTAATGGATTCTCCTGGCAGGAGATGCCTGACTCCCTTGTTCCACTCCCTCTCTCTGGGAGGATGTGGGAGATGGGCACTTCTCAATTGCAGAGCGTTCCTGGCCTTCGTGCTGCCTGTCAAGGGGAGATTCATTAGCAGCAGGGAGGCGATTCTCTCTCCTCTCTGCTCTGGAATTGGAGTCGTTTGTCTCGGGAAGGAGCCCAGGCGCCTCACTCGCTGTGTGGCAGCTTCTGCTCAAGGGAGACAAGCACTTCGTCAATAAACAAGCAGCCTGGGGAATGGCTCCAGCTGACAGAGGACATTATTAACGACCGGCACTTTGGCTGAGGGTAGATCAACCTCCCCTTAGCTGCTTTAAGAGAGGAAAGAGAAATAGAGCTAAAGATGGCAGCCCTGAGAGGAGCTGGGAGTTTCAGCATCCTCCCGCAAAGTGCCCTGCTGTGAGGTCCAGGGCTGGCACAGCCCCCAAGGAGTGACTGCATATTTCCCTAGCATCAGGGGTCCTCAAACTGTGACAGCAGGAGACAGGCCCATCTCAGGAACAGTTTCGCTTCCCAGCCCACCATGGGTGGGCTCTGCTATGGAGGTCTTCCAGACCAGAGCTTTCTTACCCCCTCTGGCCATCTTTCAGTCTGCCCTGGGTACAAAGGATGTCTTCCAGTATCTGCTACTGCAGCTTCTTGCTTTGGAGAGCCTGTGGACCTTTGTGCAGCTCCTTCCCAGGCCATGCAGTGAAGAAAGCATTGAGGGGATCTGAGAGGAAGCAGTTTTGCTGCCTTCACTCTTGGGAAGCGGTTAGTACAAGGAAGAGCAAGAAACACCGTCCCACATGGCTGTGCATTTCTGGCTGTGACTGGAACCAGAGAAGCTGTTGACTCTTGTTGTGGTTGGACTCTTAAACTCACCTCCTCAGGTGGAAGAAGCCTCTAAGCTCTAAAGCAACTGTTGATTCACCTTACAGTCATACTTAATTTGACACAACACCATCAGGGTGGAAGCAGAGAAATCCCTGCTTTGTTGTGACATTGACAGTTCATCCTTCTCTGTCCTACAGCCCTAGAGCCACCAGGAGAGCGAGTTCTTGGCTCCTGCATGAAAAAGCATGTGGTGCAAGTACTCAGCCCATGGATTAAGTCTTTGTAGAGCCTTTTGTTTGGAACCACACTCTCAAAGAAAGTTGTGAAATCTTTCAACTGAGCACCTGAGTGTCCAACCGACCTGCTGCATAGACAGGGTGTAGGATCAGTGTCATCTTTGTCTTCACGGTTCTTGAAGGAGGTAGCTCTTCGTGCCCTGGCTTCTTATCACTGTGGAGCTGCAGCTGTGGTGGCTTCATATCTAAGGGTGCATTCACTATCCTGTTCAGATCCTGTTGCCTGGGTGTGATGGTGAGGTTTTTATGCAATTTAAATCTCTTTTCAGACTGAATGCTCTTATGCTCAGCCTGAGATCAGAGGAAAATGTATTGGGGACTCATCCCTTTTCGTTCAGAGATTATTTGTTTACCACAACAAGCCTAAAGTCCAGAGTTCAGAGCTGGCTCTAGGCTTGGGAGCCTCTTCTTTATTTCATGACCTGGGTGCTTGGAAATGGAATGGTTGGATCTGACTTTCAGATTCTTTGCTTCACATTATCTAGCCTGGGGCTGGTCAGATTTAGGATTCAGGTGTGAGCCCATCTTTGGTAGACTTGTGCTGGTAAACCACCAGTTGATTTCTACTTGCAGAAAACTGGAAAAACTTTACCGCAAGACTGGCTCAAGGTCTCTCCCTTGTGGTTAAAAGTTACTACCCTGGGGCTGAGAGTGTTTTAGGGTCCCTGGACCATTGCCTTCAGGCTTGCTTCTACTGTGGCAGGAAAAGAAGGAGGAACTTCTAGGTCTGCTGGTATTTATAAGGTGAAACGGGTCCCACCCAGATAAATGGTCCATTTCTGCTCCGAAATGAGCTCTGGACTCTGCTCCAAGCCCCTAAGTGGATTGCCTTCTGGCCAGCCTAGCTCTTTGGTGATTGAAAAGCCAAGAGGAGTTAGAAGGGGGGTGGGTAGGGATGCGATGTTCAGAGGCTGTGTGGACCCAAACTAGCTGGATTCACTGAACTCATCACTGAAATCACTTCTTGCGATGCCTCTCTGTTTTAATTCTCCCTGAATCAGCCCTCTCCCATGAGTGAAACAATCTTGCCTGCAGATTGAGGGGGGTGGGAGGGATTTGAACATTAATCTGATGTAGATTATACATCCGCCTCCCTCTCTCTCCCCTTCTCACTCTCTCTCTCTCCCTCTCTCTCCCTCTCTTTCTGTCTGTTTCTCTCCCCTCCCTCTCCTTCCTGCTTCATCTCTTCAAGAAAGTGAACATAAAGTAAAAACACGGAGAGAGAGAGGCAGAGAGAGAAAAAGCTCCCTGAAGAGGGAAGCCCCAGCAGCCAGTAGCTGTTTGGATTTGCCTGGCGCTGCCTTTCTTACTTTGCTCCCAAGGAATACCTTTAATGGGATCAATTGCTTCAGTTCCTTTATAACCAAGTTCACCGGAAAGGCAGACTCAACATATTATGGGCAACTGTGTGAAGTCTCCACTGAGAAACCTCTCAAAAAAGGTATGTTCCCTGAATCAAAGTGCATTGTGCATTTCCAGACCTGCTTCTTGGGACGGGTGACGTCGTGGGCAGACGGGAACGGGAGGTGGGAGAAACACAGAGATGTGTATGAAGGGTTCAGCTCACTTCACCAGACTTTTTTTGTAAGAGCTGCTCATGCAAGTGCAACCGTTAGAGCTATAACGTGTATAAATAAACGTGTGTGTGTGCATGCACGGGAGTAGGCTTGTGTCCTGCTCCGTGTGTGTGTATAGCTGTCCTCTGGGTACCTGCAGGCTTGTGCTTGTCGATGTGCACGGTGTGCTGGCACACGTCTTCTGTACGGACAGCTTAATGTCGGTGCGTTTGTGTGAGTTTGTGTGTGTGCGTGCATGTGCTTCAGCTGGGAGGTATCTGCCTGAGTCTAGCCATGTGTGTCGTTTCTGTAGGGATATATGTTCATGTGCATGTGAGTGGGGGTGTTGTGAATGGTATTCATGTTCGTGTGTAAGAGTATGCACACCCAATGAGCCCATCTGAAGTGTGTGTGTGTCCTTAGCTCCTTATGTCTCTGTGTACACATCCTGAGGTGCAGGAGCAGGCATGCATTGTTTGTTGTGAGCGTGTAGGGGGAATTTGTGCGCATCACACACGTATGCCCGCTTGTATGGCACTCTGTGTGTGTGTGTACCTGCGGGTGTATGTCCTCAGAGGTCTGTATGTAGACATGCATGTGTTTTTATGTATATCCATCCTCACGTATGCACACATCTAGTTTTGTTGGTATGTGTTTGGGTACAGAAGCTTGTTTTTCTCTGTGACCTGTTTGTCCATGCCTCTGTTTGCAAGGGGACACACTGGGCCCTGGCTGCATGTTCGTGCATCATGTTGCTCATCAGCAGGGCCCGTGTGTCTATATGCTTGGGCCCAGCTGGACTTCATCTGCGAGCCATCATGTGTACCTGTTCGGCTTCAGCCTGTGGTCCGCTCTGTGCTGAGGTTTTACAGTGATCCCAGGATAAATTAGATTCAGGAACGATTCTTCTATTAGGGACTAGATTGAAATGGGAATGACGTGCCCCAGAAATATTTCTTGTTTGACTGATGTCAGTGTCTCGGAGCACTGTGTACCTGTCAGCCACATGCTTCTCACTCAGCATTGCCGCAAATCTAGTAACTCAGCAAAAAGCTATGCAATTCACTCCTCGTAAATGAAAAAGTTATGCTAAGCATCCAAAGTATTGCAATGAGGAGCTACCTCTGCGGAGACCTTGCTGACAGTGAAATGCCACTGCCATCAGGATGCTCCACCCAGGAGACTTTGCCACCCGGGAAAGCTCCTCTGGAAGGGAGCTGTTGGGGAGAGGACCTCCCTAACAAGGAGTTTCTTCTGGCCAGAGATTTGCCTTTTCTGTAGAAACACGGTTTGCTTGTTATCTCAGCTGCTGTAAACACGGCCAGTAATGGCACAGTGCTGCTGCGGGGGAGCTGGGATACGTGAGGAGGGAATTCATCACCAAGCAGTTAGCCAGTGCTGAGACCAGTCCCTAGGTCGGGGTGACCTTCAGGGAGAGGCAGAAGTCGTCAAGGTTTACCCAAATGTTGCACATACAAAAACCCAACTTGGTTGCTTGTAGGTCACCTCCAACTTACAAAAAAGGCTGCAGCTGTGCTCAACATGATCAAGATGATTGCAATTAAATTCTGACGTGTGGCCAGGCTGCTTGAATCAAAATAAATTCAAGAACTTATAAGCTCTGTGTCGTCAGTCTTTTAGGTAATTTGTGCTTTCATTCCTAAAAGCTGCTTCAAATAATGCACTTTGTGCCTGGTTAGAAGTCCTGAGATGGCAGGACTAAAGAAGGTTCCAAAGCTGAGTTAGAAAATTTCTCAGACGTCACTCCAGCTAGCTGTGAATTAAGGCCTCAGGCACTCATCCTGACAGGTCCTGCGGCTCTGCTGCTCTTTTGATCACAACACACAGGATTGTAGTGGAGACTTTGCAGATCAGTCTTAACATTGCACAACTTCACTTGGCTGTTTTACGATCCTGGTTGTTTTTTCTCAGATTTTACCTTGGGCAAACTAGTTTTGCTTAAATGGTAGAGGAGGGACTGTAGACAACATGTGTGAAACCTGCTCTTGGGTGACCGACTGATCTCTTGAATACAGGATTTCAGCACTCCCGGGCACCAGCTGTCTTGGTCTGGGTCTGGCTTGACACAGGGATAGCTTGCCTGTTTTGGTGTCAGTGCTCAGGCTTTGTCTCCACAATGTCTGTTGTTGGCAGCTTCACTTTCCCACTGTCACAGTGTCCCCCTAGTGATCCCAGCAGCCAGCCTGGCTGCTTTTCTCTCTGAGATGCACTGCAGTTGGGATGAAGAGGCCCCTCTGGGTTTTCCACTCTGCAAAGTCCCTCTGACACCCAGGCAGGAATATGAGGCGAACCCTGTTGCACTTCTGCTGCGCAGAAAGGAAAAGCTTTGGCGTCAAGATCTCTTGCTTTGCCACCCTTCACCATCACTATGGCCATCTCTAAGTCATGCTGGTCTCTTCCCTTTCCACAATCTGCTGGTTTGACACAGCCAAGGGCTGGACTCAGCCAGGAAGAGTAGTGGTCTTTTGTTCAAGGAATGGATAAGGAAAGCCTGAGGTCCCCAGTCCTGTCCTTGCATTTTTCTTGTCATGCACACTGCTGTTTCCTCTGTAACAGGCGACTGACGTTGCTTTGCCCTGTACCCATATCACAGCTCCCTTCCCAGCTCTGCCAGGATGTAGGAACATGGTGGAGGGAACCTGTGGGGATACTTGGAGGAGAAACCTGGGGAGCTTCTGGCAGAGGGATCATGGAATGCCATGAATCCTGCCTGCAGTGGCAGAGCAGGGCAGGGATCCCCTGTTGGGGTCACACTAAACCATGCACCTTGATACCCTGGCACTGTGGCAGGTTGTCTGGTCAGGATCCTCAGTGGCTCTTGGGAATTGTTTCATCAAACTGGAAATCTCTACCCACACAGGAAAATAATGGGGTGACCATTCTGTGGTACTGCTCTGTGGCTTGGTAATAAACTCTGTTGACTGGAAGGGTCAGAAAACAAGGATTAGGGGGCTTTGGGGCCTTTGATCTTTCACGTGGCTTCGCTGGACTTAAATGCAGAACTGATGAGGGCTATTTTAAGTGATTCATATTATTTGGTATATTAAACTGAAAAATGTGCCAAGAAATAAAGCTGATAATTTTGAAAATATATTGCACTGATATCACGAAGCTGTGCAGTTCAACACAGATGCCTTGACATTTAGCTGAACTAGTAATATGCCATTTGTGGACGGATGCTCATCTTTCAGGTTTTTAAGGACAAGCGCCCTATGTGTCAGATTTAATCAGAGACAGTTTTCTTTCCTCATCCATGACTGCAACGAAAATGCTTTTCTGCTTCATTATTTTCTTTCTCCATGGCTTGCTTTTTGAGTTGTTTTTGTTTTGATGCTTGTTATTCACATGACATTATACATGAGCAGATTGGTGTAAGACTGTGTACAAAAAAGCAAACTACAAACCATGTGTGCAATATAATAGCACACGGCAGACACAGCAAGTAGATACAAGAGACTCGGACAAGTGTGAACGGGGCATGTGTAGTATCTGGTCTTTTAGCCTGAAAAAGCACCTCAGGCTTTAAAGAAAGGGTTAATAGAGACAATGACAATTGACAGAACTTCTCTGATCACCCCTGGGAACACCGGCTGTAAAAGTAGAATCATTCCTGAAGAAGAATCTGATGTATGATTAATGTTTATTCTATAAAACCAAGGGTCCTGTGGGTTGTGCTGGCTTTTTATAGCTGCATGGGAATATCAGGATAAGAGTTTTCTTGCAGAGCCAGGGAAATGCATTTCTATAAAAGGAAAGCAGTGCCTCCTTATAAAATCCAGTGCTGGATTCTGTTCTGGAGCCCTAGCTTAGCAGGACGTGTGCACTTAGGAAAATGTGCAAATGCAAACAGACAAAAATGTTGTGCCTGTGCCTGATCTCCACTTTGAGACTGTCAGTGATTAGAAGAGGGCAGTGCAGTAACTGCCTGAGACCCTGAGGATGTAACTAATTAGAAGTGGCACAGGGAGTGTGAGCCTGCAGTTGGCAAAGCCACCTGATGCCGTAAATGGCCTTCTAATAATATTACAAAGCGTGTGATGCTGTGTTGCTGAAATGTAACGCAGAGCCTAACGCGGGGTCTTTGCTCAGGCTGTGACTGGTCTCCTGGGGATGCCCTGGCCGTGCGGCTCTGCCAGCAACTTTGCCCTGGGCACGGGCTGGCACACGTACTGTTAGGCTGGAGCGTGCTGGTCCTGTGCAGATCGTTCAAGGGATCGTTAACTGTGGGGCTGATAGTGGGAGCGTGGCCCTTTGGGCTGTGTCTGGGTAGATGTGAGCAGTGCTGAGAGTTTGATGTCATTTCAAAGCGAAATTCTCCTGGTTGGTTGTACTTCTGTCAGCTTTTGAAAGTGAACTCCTGGACTTACTGCTTCTGTATAAATCCTAATAGACCGGTGGGGGGGACGCAGTGTGGACCAGACGAAGGAAATTTAGCAATAATGTCTCTGCGAGGCGGTTCAGTAAAACTTCAGAGGAACGGCTGGGCGAGACGGGGAGGTAACATCCTCTGTTGTGTTGTTTGCTTGCTGCTGGTTGGCTGGGAAGATCCGCCATGAGGAGAAGACGTGCTATAAGGCTGTCCAGACGAGCGAAGAGGGGCCATCGTCTTGCGAGTACCAGGGTCCGCTCATGGTGCTGGCCCAGAACTGCGCCGTCATGCACAACCTGCTGGGGCCAGCATGCATCTTCCTGAGGAAGGGCTTCGCAGAAAACAGGCAGCCTGTACGTAAGTTACACCCAGCCGGGCAAGACACGCACAAAGCCGTGTGGATGCGAGCCGGGGATGCGGAGCTGCCCACATGCTCCATCTGCGTGGAGCTCTGTAACCCCCATCCCTGGGTCTCGAGCATCCCGGCTCCAGCTCCAACTGCAAATACAATCACAGGCAAATGTCTAACCCGAAGGATGTGCAGAGATATCCCTGTGCCTAAACACCAAGAAAGAAGGATTCTAAAAATGCAGCTGTGGAAGATAGATCCAAGCCTACACTCAAGTAGGCATAATCATACGGACTCAGGAGGAGTCCAGTGTTCAAAGGTGTTATTCCAGCAAGACATCCACATCTCATTCCCAGAGGCTTGGATTAGCATTTAAGGCCTAAATAGCCACTTAAATGCAAATCAGGGCATCTGTATTGGGAACAAGCTGTCCCACAGAGGTGCCCATATTTGATATTGTTCCTATCAGCTCACAGTAGGCACAATATTACCCGCAGAAATAAGCATGCATCTGCTTCCTCGCAGATACCCAAACGCAATCTCTTATGCACTATCATACACAGCCTGACACTGCAGCAATCCCAGCCAAATAAACCCAAGAACATCAGTCTGTCCTCATATTTGCAAATAGTGCCAGACTACCAAATGCTATTACCCCGTATACACACAGATAAATAGCAAAAACACATCCATCCATTCAGTCACACTCCTTTGTAGCTATGTGTTCATATGTATCTGGTGTATGCATTTATATACAAAAATGAAAAATATTTGTATGTCAATTCAAATGTATACAGCTGGACATGTTAAATATACAGAAATATGCACCCCAGTATTATTTCTTTACAAGAGGTAAAACATATTTTTGCACATAAACATTTGATTCCTACAATAACATGAATGTAAAGACCTACACAAACATACGATTAACACACTTTTTAGGGATACATATGAGTGAATATGTGCATTGTTTGTCAGATATTCACCCAGTGCACTCCATATTCTTCTGGTGAAAGAAAGCTCCCCCCAGTTACCTGAGAGTCAGAGCTTTCTTGACTCTGGAAGAAATCTCTGTCTTACTCATGCATTGATATCTGCAGCTGTAGGAGACACCTAGATCTTTATTTCTGAAACCTCTTCTTCAACCAACAGCCCCCAAAAGAGACATTATTTGTCATTACTGATCAAAGAGCTTTTGTTCCTCCCAACCTTTAGCCACTAAGTGATCACATATTCCTTGTGCCAGTTCACTAAAACACAAAACATAATTTTCTCACACAAGCACACTGCTGGCATGCACAGAGCTACCCGTCATAGGAGGTAGGTCCAGCTCCCTAGTGGAAGGCTCACAGCTGGACAGGTGTCCATCCTGTTTAGGCCCTGGAAACTCACAGTTCCCTAAGAAGTCTACAAAGTAGGATTAGTGATGTCTCCAACTACCCTGATGTAGATCAAGTGTATCTGATAAAAAGCTTTATTTTTACTGACTCTCTAGACCAACAGGATTTATTGTGCATAGAGCAGACATAAATGAGGGTAAGGCCATTATGTATAATGGACTCTTTGAGGGTCACCTCTGCTCATATCTAGGATCCAAACTCTCTGAACAGTTTTATTCCTCTTTCCATATGTTCTCCAAAAGCTTTAGGGTGATTCAGCCCATTTCTTCCCGAGCAATTTTCCTCATTTATCATTTTAGGGATCTTCTTTCAAATTTAAAACAGAAAACCTCTTCATGACGTTAGTTATCGCTTGAGTCAGATTTTTGGAGGGACACAAACCCTCCCCCTCCTTTTGCATTCGCAGTCTGTGGCTCTCTGATGGTAGAATCTGCATGTGCAAAGATATGCTCAGAGCCCTGCAAACGCAAATGCCTTGGTGTGCAAAATTAGAGCCGGTGCTGAAGCCCCCGTTTCTGACATGTGTCAGTCATGTCGGTTGCCACGTGGTCTTCAGCGAGCGAGGAGGAGGATGGCCTAGGTCCTACCCCAGCCACTCTCACACGACAGCGGTTACCGCGGGTGAGTCACGGCCCCCTTTGCACCGTGGCGGTGGTAATCAAACCCCTTCATCTGCTGCCGCGCCGAGCGGCTGCCAGCACACAGCAGTATCTCCGGGCATTAATGACTGTGAACTCTGGAATGAGGTGCACAAGGTGTTCGTACTGATCACGGGTGGTTTTCATCTGCTATTTTATCTAAGGCAGGAGGGCAATAACGCCTCCTGCATCCGGTCTAAGGAGCTTGAATTGTTTTATTACTTGGTGTTGATGAAAGCGGAACAAATGGGATGACATGTTTGAAAATACCAGGTCTGTGAAGGATGAAACGGCAGAGCCAGTGTGCTCCGACAGTTCCATCCAGCACAGAGATGCCTCTGGGAAGGTTATGAGTGGCAAGCTGGTCATTTCTCTGGCACAGCCCACTTTTGCACAGACGTAAACCAGTGTGTGTCCTAGTTTGCTATGCACTCTGAGCAGCCGCCATTAGTTTCCAGAGGAGCCTGTGGTTAAATAGCAAAGGATCATCCTTCTCAAACTGATCAAGGGCACCATCTCCAGGGACGTGTGGTGAGGCTGGAGGACACCTGGAAGGCAAGGAGAAACTCCCCACGGTTGAGGGGAGAAGCTGAGAGTGAGACGACAAAAGAGATGGCGTTTCTGTGTTTCCAAATTCTCAGATGTTTTGGATTTGCCTGGGAGCCATGAGAGGAATTAGAAAGGGCATTTAAACCAGAAAGCAGTGCATTTCCATGCTCATCTCTTCTTCCTGGTGCAGTGTTGGAATTTTCCTATACTCTTTTATATCCTCCCCCTTCTTCCAAGAAATTCAAATTGGATGTTTGAAGTTGCAGTGTTTCCTGAACATGGTGAATCCTTGTCCTGTTTTGTTTGTAGATGACCTTGATGATGTATATGTCGTGTGTCTGCCTTCATGCCTGGTTTCAACATGCTTGTATATGGAGTTGAGGCTGGGGGGAAGGGGGAAGTTCCTACCTTTTTGTGGGGACTGACTATAGGAGATGGCACTGGGATATTGGCTCTAAGAGAGCTCGTGGCTGTCCCTGTCCTGCCAGAGGGACAGGGATCAAGCAGCGATCCAAGCACATGATGGTATAGACCTGCTGGTTACAGGGACTGCTTCCAGCTGTTTTGATCTGGCTGTCTCAGTGGAAGCTGCGGTAGGAAATACAGAGCTCTAGAGGAGATCATAATTGCTGCAGGACCAGTCTCTGCTCCAGGGCTTGGTGCTGGGAAGCTTCATGAAGGTGCTCAGAGTACTGTCAGGTGGGGAGGCCACATATATGGCTGTGCTGGCCCAGGTCTCTTCTATTTTGGGGGAGCACCTCTCATCCCCCTGTCCAGCAGATGAGATGGAGAGGGGCTTCCACACGGAAGTGTACAGGCTAACATGCCTCCTGTTGGGGAGGAGGCCTTGCTAGGTAGACGGTATTAAACATGTCATCACCTTCTTGTTTCTTCTCTCACTTTCTGGCTTGTCCCAGAACTGTTTGCACCAACAAGTGTTGTTCTGAAACTGTATTTGTGGCAAGCTTGAACATAGTATGTTCTCTTTTTGCAGGATAGAGAACTGCGTCCGGAAGAAATTGAAGGTAAAATTTGTCACTCCTTCTGTGTCACCTTTCTCCCTGCCCAGTGAAAACCTACTGGCTGGCCCTTCCAGGTTGGCCCCCATGGGGTAAAATAATTTGAGGCAAATCAAAGGAAACAATTACTGGAATAATTCCTGGCAACCCCAGCAAAAAGAAATAATATGTAAAACTGCAAGAGTGCTGACTGTGAAGGAATTTGCGTCCATTCCAGCTTCTTCAGGGTGGGAGGATAAGTAATGGGATATTAGCTGTCAGGGAACTGCTGTCCACCCCAGCTCCCACAGAAGTGTTGTAGAGCATGATGCAATAGTATGGCTCCAGGGAAGCTGTTTTATCTGCTAATCCCTACAATGAGTGCTATATAATATAGTGCAGGGGTAAAAGTTGGGAAAACATACTGCTTCCAGTTTGTTTAGGGGGTGCAGTTTAGGAACGATCAGTTCATGGCACTTGTAGTGCAAGCAAGCTTTCCTGTAAGGAATGGGTCAGCAGTGCTGCTGATAGAAGAGCTTAACATTGCTCCAGTCACTGCCTCTTTGCAGGGAGATCTGCTGGGAAAATACGGAGTATCTTAGGGAGTCTGGCCTCATAAAGTGCTGCTGATTCTGGGGAGGTTTCTTTGAAAAGGTATTTCAAGCTGTCACTGACAATATTGTTCTTTTTTGGATCCACTCCCACAGAGTTAAGAGAAGCCTTTAAGGAGTTTGATAAAGACAAGGATGGGTTTATTAACTGCAGGGACCTGGGGAACTGCATGCGAACCATGGGCTACATGCCTACTGAGATGGAGCTAATAGAGCTCTCCCAGCAGATCAACATGAACCGTGAGTAACGTCCACCTGGCTGTACCTCCCTGTTGATGCTGTGCCCTGCATCGTTTCCTCTTGCTCTCTCAGTCTCCTGCTGTCTCTTTTCCTTTGGATTTTTCACTCCTCTTTTTTTGGTTCTCATTTTCTCTCCCTATCATCTCTCCTGTTTGATTGTGGTCCCTAGCAGTCGATGCCTTTGTTTTGCACTTATCAGAGGGGCTGGGTGGACTGTGCTGTATGGGAACAGTGTGTGGAAGGACTGTCCTTTGTGCTTACACTGTCAGGTATAAAACTGCCCTTGATGTGGGCAGTTAGACATCAGTGCACAGGTTGTGGGTGCTGTCGTATTGAAGCTGTTGTTAGATGGTGTCAGACTGAAGAAAGAGCCTGGGAAGATGGAGATGCTTTGGTTGGAATGGGTGATGGATGGGCTGTTCACTCTGTGGTGGGTGTTCATGGATCTGCTGTGTGCCTGGGGAAGGGCTGCGAGCGAGCTGTGCTGGCAGCGTCAGATGGGAGCATCTGATGGAGTCATGGAAAAATGTGACAAACGTGTCCGATTCACTGTAACTGTGTTTGTGCCCCTTGCCTTTCACCATAATGCTTGTTGCCTCTTGTCTGTAGAAGTGGGAAAAAGGTTATCTAGTGCATGTTATTTCTGACACAGGATGATGTAAAAAGGACAAGTTACTTGGTCAAGGGAAGGAAAACAGTTGTGACATACACAACCAGTCACACACAAAAGCAGCTGATAACCCTGCCACACAAGTGCTTAGGAATTTCAGAGTGTTACCAGCTTTCAGATGGAGGACAAAGAAGGAAAAGGACCAATACGATTAATAAACTGTTGGACACATATTAGCCACTGCCCATGGAGCAAGATTCCACCACTGCTGCAGGGCACTGCCCAGGCCATGCAGGAACATCGTTCTGTGCCCTTGCTGTACCCTTTGGCACAGGTGCAGCAGAGGGTTGCTGTAAGCACTAGAATGAGGCCTAATAATAATAATAAACCTCTAATACCTAGTACGTGATACCATAAGGATGTGACAGTCCATGGCAGCCTAGGATAGAATAACTTGGGCTTATTCCACCTAGCCCACAATCCAGAAAATATAAAGACAGTGTAAAACTACCTCTGCTTTTCCTTCCACTGTCCTGCACCTTCTGTGCTCTGCTTCCTGGAGAACAAGCCCTCTCTGGGGCACACAGAAGTGCAAAGTGACTGTTGGGCTTGGCTAACGCATGGAGTCCTTACACATGATCTTTCATCTTGTCCCAAGTGGGTGGCCATGTGGATTTTGAAGATTTTGTTGAGCTGATGGGACCAAAGCTGCTAGCAGAAACTGCAGACATGATTGGTGTAAAAGAGCTCCGTGATGCCTTCAGAGAGGTGAGTGCTCCCTACCGCGTGCCCCCCAGAGAGGTGAGCAACAGGAGACAGGAAAGAGACAAGACCCACTGGGGAAGAGAAGAGGAGGAGGAGAGAGAAGCACAGTGGAAGACAGAGAAAGAGTCAAGCCAGGCATGAAACAAGGGAGGTGCAGAGAAAGTCACTAAGATAAGGGAACCATTGAGGCAAGGAAGAGGAAAGCTGATGCAGGCACAGCAGTTACAAGGGGTTTCTGAGGAGAAAAGACAGACTGGATCCAAAAGGCACCCAAAGGAGGAAAAGCAGGGACAAAAGGAATACAGGAAAAATAGGGCACTCAGGAGCAGGACAATACAAAATCCAACCCAGAGCAAGATCTATTTCTGTTAACTGTATTTCCCCTGCTGGTGTTTTTCATGTACTTGCAGTTTGACACCAATGGTGATGGGGAGATCAGCACCAGTGAGCTGCGAGAAGCCATGAAGAAACTTCTAGGGCAGCAGGTGGGCCATCGGGATATTGAAGAGATCATCCGGGACGTGGATCTGAATGGAGATGGGCGTGTTGATTTTGAAGGTGAGAAGGGATGAACGCTCCCTGTCCATCTGCTCTGGTATGAGTCAGAGTTTCAGCTCAGAGGTGGAAGCGGAAGGGAAGATTTGCATGCTTGGGGCCCAAGTATCTGAAGTATGGAGAAAAAAGCAAACAAGGCGTGGGTTTTTTTCCTTGTCAGCTGAGGAAAATGGAGAATATTGGCCCACACAGGAAATTCCTTAGCTAAAGTGTTCATTTGTGTATCATCTCTTGCTGCATCTCAGTTTCAATTAGGTCTCTCTCCATAATTCTAGCATGGTAAGAGACATGCCCTGTCACAGAGAAGCAGATTCTGGTGCACACATGCTATGGCAGCCTTCTTTTTATGGGGCATTTTCCTTTTCATTAAATCTATTGCAAGAGCTGTGAGGAGGCTGGATTGGTTTGGATAATGCATTGCACCTTCCATTTCCTCTGGCTCACCTTGTTATCTGGGTTTATAGAGAATTTGTTTCTGTGCCTTTATGCCAGAAGATGGTCACATACCAGATGTACTCACTAGGATTGCAGATGTCTATGCAGATGCAGATCTAGAAGTGTCATGTTAAATCCTAGAGATAATTCATTTCTTCTTCCAATTTTTTAATGCCAGAAGGACTTGGAAAAATAAGAGTGGTTAGGCTACTATCCTAGCCATTAGCCATGGCAGAAGCAATATTAATAGAGCTCAGGGTTTCTGGCAAGGGAAGCAGTTGATATCAGACAGCTAAGCGGATCTAAGAGCTGGAAGGTGTGAGAGCATGGCAGGCTGCTTGTTTTCCTAGTGCAAATCCAGATGTCCCTTTGCAGCACAGGAGCTACAGAATTAAAATAAAATTGACATAATTTTTTTGGCTCAGAGGCATTCCTGGGTCTCCTGCATGACAAGGAGTCTCAGTCCTTGGGATTACTGAAGGTTCTGAGAGCTTTGAAAATGTGAAAAAAACTAGAAGTGTCTCCCTAGAAAGTATCTGGTAGCTGCAGTTGTTCTAATGCACTGGCTGATTACATGACAGTAGCTCTTCTTGTTTCCTACAGCTAAATGTTAGACAGCTAAAATACATGAAATGCTATCCTGGTATCATTTTCTCTGTGAGTTACTGCTTTAGTTGTCAAAGGACAGCTCCATCAATGGAAAAGGAGAAGTCAAGGGGGTAATTTCCACTGGCCTCCTCTTTGCAGAGTTATTAGTTCCTTGGCAGTTGAAGCACAGAATGAAAACACATTTATATTTGATGGCATTTACACTCAATTTGAACAATTGTAATTGACTTCACAAGCTGCAGGGTGGTGAAGAAATAGGTCCAGGGTATCCTTACGGTTAACTTTTATTTTTAAAAACAAGTCCACCGAAGTAAACTTTTCTCTACAAGAATGCTGATACCTCCCAAAACATTGGTGTCTCTGTGAAGGGACAAGCTTATTGAGAAATCATACTGTGTTCCCAAGACTATAAATCAAGATTCCCTTCAGTTACAGTGAAGGGAGGCAGCACTTGCCGTAGTGTCTCACAAGGAGTTGCTTGTGCAAACAAGACTATACAGTGGCTGGGAAGGAGTCCGAGGCAATTAAGTGACCTGCTGGTGGGATCATATCACCATATCTAATGCAAGGATTAAAGCCTGTTTTGTTTGAGCTCTCCAGGGCTGGTCATGGAGCGGCACAAGACCTGCTGGCAGTGTCTGGACTCTTGGTTTCACCCTGGCTGCATGCTGTCTCCAGGGAATGAGAGCTGGGTTTGGGACCATGGATGCCTTCTGCTTCAGGGCTGTCTTTTCTTGTTGGTTGCAGAGTTTGTCCGCATGATGTCCCGTTGAAGATAATTCTCAACTAAAGAAGAATCAGCACCTTAGAGAGGGCAGAAGAGGACCTAGGTGGAGCATCTAGCCCCGATGTTCCCACATGAAGGTTTATCGGCTGGCTGCAACTGGGACATTGCAAGATGACCTGCTGCTCCTCCCTCATGCTGGTCCCCATGCCCCTCCACCCTTTCACACTGTGAAAGACTTGCATCTTCCTACAACTGGAACCATTCCTTGAAGATTGCAGGAAACTGCAGAGCCAGGACTTGCCATGATTGCTTTCATGGCATATTTGCAACTTCAGACTCCTCCTCCCCAGCTTTATTCTCCCACCAGCTGCTGCAAAGCAAAAGCAGGATAAATCCTCTTGGCTCGGTGGATGAGAGCAAAGCCATTGGGACTGGTGGCAGCCTCAGGGCGTGCTCTGCACTTCTTGGTTTCCCTTGGTGAACCGTGTCTGTGTTTGCTGTCTCTGTGTGTGTGTCTGTCTGTGTGGAGTTATTTATGCTTCCCCGGCACATATTCGCATCTCCTGTGGTTATGTTTACCAAGAGTAAATTCAAATACATGTCTTGTGGGGGGAAAGCGATAAATATGCACGCTGAAACAATGTGGAGCCTGGATGTCCCTTGTGAGACGTGGTGGCCGGGCTGGGGGAGAAGGGCTGCAGCAGATGCACACCAAGGTTATCTGCACTGGGTTCCAGAGGCAAGTCCTTGCTGCCGGAAGGGGAGTCACTGCTGGCCACTAAGCCTGTGGCAGGGCTCCCTCCTGCTGTCCTCATGGCGAAGGGGCCTGGAGGTGCCTCTCAGGGAGGGTCCCCACTTCTGCATCCTCCTCACTTGCAAGGGGGCAGGTGAGAGCCCCTTTGTTGGCCCAGCAAGGAGCAATGGGAGAAAGGGCACAGAGGGGAGCTGGGTGGGAGGACGATAGGCAGCAAGAGTCAAAATCCCCCCATTTCCAGACCATTTCAAGCACAACTGTGAGTGTATGCACAGTGAGGGCCATGCTGCAGGAGCTGAGCTGTAACACCATTGGTGCCGGGGATTAGCCCGGGATTCTCCTTGTGTGGCAGTGCCCTGCTCTCCGGCTTGTTCACGCTCAAAAATGCTGCATGTGCCTGCAGTGGTGACAACAGCAGCTTCCAGCCCCAACCAGATGCTTTCAGAAACATCAGATGCTCATCCTCCTTCCCCTTTCCCCAAGATGATCCCAGCCTCCTGCTCCCTTCTCCTACTCTGCCAGACCTACAGTTGTCCCCTTGCTCTATACAGAGGCTCAGTCACAATTTGCCAGTACTAATTTCTGCTTGGTTTCAAAAGGCATCATTATTGCTGTGTGTTTCTCAGTGTGACTGGGAGCTGTTTTCCTCCCAGTTGCCCCCTTACTCCAACTGGGAGGTTTGGGACCAATATCCTCCCACTTCCTCCATCTCAAGTCTTTCACTTCCCAGGTTCCCTTTCAAATTCTCAGGGTCCACAAATCCGTGTCCCAAAGGAGGATTTTCTCTCCTGCTTTCCTGTTGCTGTGCCAACCAGCATAGCTGGAGCAATGGCTGGTATCTCAGCAATGGAAAAACTATGTTTCTCCTTATATTTGTGTGTGTGTGTGCTCGTGTTTGCACAGGCATGTGCCCTGGGAAAGGTTTGTGTGTGCACATGTAAAAGCAGGGGGTGCAGGTAGGTACCTGGGAGGGCAGCAGTAGAAGAGTTTGTTTGCAAGTGGGTGTATGCAAACTATCTATGGAGCTGGTCCAGTCCTAGAAGTGTGGGTGTGAGCCAAGAAATTGGAAAACGGGTATTTACAGATCTCTGTATTTCCTGGTACAGCAGCTGAGCTGCACAGTGCTTAGGAGATGAGGGTGATAAACTGAATGGAGTCCAGAGTCCTGGTAAGTTATATATGTACTTAGGATAATACTGGGGAGGGAGAGACCTGTGCAGGCTTGTGCCGTAGGGAGTGTTGGTACATAAATGTGCTTCGCTTACAGTGGAGCCCGTTGAAGAAGCGGCGTGCATGTGTCTGCAGAGCAAGGGGACAGCTGCACTGCTTGCCTGTATGCAGCAGTGACTGTGCCTGCCCACGGGGACTGGTGACGGCTGAGGGCACATGCCTTGAGCGGTAGCCAGCATGCACAAGCCCAACAGACAGTCAGTGGCAACAGGCATGGTGGCTGCTTCTGGCTGTTTGTTCCTGGGTCCTGCACCAAGCAGTCACATCCTTTGCCTGCAGAGGCAGATGGCAGGACACAGTCTTAATTAATTTAAAATTGTAAAGCCATTTCTAGAGGCTGCACTGATCCACAGCGCAGCATCACGGTGGCTGGGGATGTTCTCTGCAAACTACTGCCGTTTTCACTTAGGCAGGTCCCTGTGTTTGTATCATGGCAGAGCTGTGTTTGTCTTCCCAAGAAACGCAGGGACACTGGTGCTAGGGGAAGGGTAGCCACAGGACACCTTTGTGTCATTGCAGAGGCAGTCCTGGAGCCACAGCTAGTTCCAACAAAAGCTGGGTCTCTGCCAATGTATCTGTAGCTCTTTTCTGCCAGGTTTTACCATGATGCAGTCAACAGGTCAGACAGGGCAGGTCTCCGAAGCATTCTTTTTTTTTTTTTTCCTTCCAGCAGAAGCTCTTGCTGCAAGCCTGGCTTTACTTGCATAAAAACCCCAAATAATCCTAGAGAATTTTACTATTTTCTTGTGCAGACAGGGTCAGAGATTAAAGCCCCAATCTAAATAATCTAATTCCAGAGATAATCTTTTTGCTCTCGGCTCCAATCTGCTACCAGGGAGGCTTCCAAACAGCTCCACATGGCAGGGCAGAGCTGGTCCCCTCTGGGCACCTCAGCCTCGTAGCCCCATGTGGTTCGGGAGCTGGTCCAGGCAGTGGGGCTGGCTCATGTTGATTTCTTAGATGTCTCATTATCTATGAGGCCTGCTTCTGACCCACACATCTCCATTGCTCCTTTTGGACACCCCGAATCCTGATCCCTTTTTCCTGCAGTAAGTGATTAATACCCAAAACAGGTGCCCCCCCATCGCTTGTGAATGATCAGGGCTGTAGACAGGGCAGGACTGATTGAAGACTGAGAGTCATTTTGGCCAGGGGACAGGGAGAGAAAAAAGGATTGAGAAGACAGCCATGAGCCTTTCACTTGTAGGTTACTGGTGTAAATCCAGCCTGCATCAAGGGACTGATGGCTCAGTGGATTAGTAACAGGATACAGAGCCTTTGACATCTGGGACACAAGCTGGCATCAAGTTGTTGTGACCACAAGTAATGATTCAGGGGCAGCAGTGTAGGGCATCGTGGACACAGGCCATCGTGGCATGTCCGCTGTCCTCTGCCAACAGTGAGCCAGGGTGAGTGCTCCTCCTGCACCCAGATAAGCACAGTCACTATCCCTCCTCACCCCCTGCTGCTCAGTTAATCCCTCTTGCTTCGTGATGGGCTGCTGATTCTTGGGAAATAATCACCCAGGCTAGTTATCAGAAGATGCTCTGACTGGGGAGGTGAAGGAGGTACTGCACTGCTCAGTGCCTTGCCCTCTAAAAAGGTTGAGTCCTCAGATGGAAGGGAAAGAGAGGGGTTTTCCCCTCTGTTCAAGGAAGGGAACTCTTCCTGTCCAAGGAAACTCTTTTCAAGGAAGAATTGCTGAAGTTTCACTGTGAGATGTTCAGGAGCCCCAGGAGCCCTTGACAGGGACCCCAGGGCTTGGCACAGCCACAAAAGCCCTTGGTGACACTCCCAAGGCAGGAGATGAGCTGAGTCAGCTCCCAGCTGTACAGTCTGGGGCCAGAGAGACCCCTTCAGCTGAGGGACCTGCCCGAGTCATACCTAAACATTAGCTGGTAAATCCCTTCATGTTTGAATCCCTGCTCATGGGCACGTTTGGTTTGGGCCAAGCAGTTCGATGCTGTGTTTGTAATGAAGGCCCAGGCACCGGCTGCACAGTCCCTGTGCCCACCGAGGCAGTGAAGGTCCCGCCGTGAGCCTCACGCTCCCCAGCCCACCGAGAGGCACAGCAGGGTTTTGCCCAGGCTCTGCCCAGGCGACGCTGCCATTCTGTGTGTGTGAAGCCTTCAAAAGCCCTGCTGACCCTGGGGGCCATCAGGGCCAGCTGCCTCAGCCCACCCTGGCCATGCAAGGTGCTGTGCGTGGCCCTCAGTGGGACCTTCGCTGCCCTGGTGGGGTCTCAGGAGCGGAAACGTGAGGATTCACACCCGTGGAAATTGCTGTTTGTAACCTCAGCCCTGCTGTCTCCTCAGCCTGCTCGTGATTCACACTGTCCCTCTTCTCACTTCACTTTCGCAGCTCATGGCAGTAACCCAGTGACACACAAAGTGCTTACGTGCTTTGAAGTTGCGCTCCTGACCCAAGTGCATTGCAGTTTAAGTTGAGAAATCTTGAATGATTAGGGAGGATCGTCTGTAATTGGTACAAATGAGCTCTAACGAGGCCTCCCTCGGCCTCGCCAACTGGACAGCATTGTTCTGGCCACGGCTGCTTGCACTCCTTTGCTAACTGAACTTGGGGGACACCCAAGAGGTCACACCCGCCGCAGGGGATACGGGAGATGAGTCTGGATTTGATCAGCTGCTGCCAGGGTCTGTAATGCCGAGACGATCTGCCAGGAACCAGCGTGAGGTGGCTTAACCTGGAGGGGTGCTAAGCGTGTGTGCTTGACACTACTTTCCTGGATGCCGTTTCCTCAGCCACCTTGCAGTTTCAGGAACCCCTTCCCGGCAGCAGTGCCATGTCTGCCCCAGCCCAGTTACACCACAAGCCCAGGAGCCTGTGTGGGACATGCAGGGACACGCTCTGGGACCCACACTGACCTGGGCAGGGCAGGGTAGGGAGCAGGGGGTGAGCGGTTTCTCTCCCCTTCCCAAACTGACTTCCCTTCTCCAAGGCTGTGTCCTGTTTAAGGGGCCTCCGAGGTACATTACAAAAGCAACAAGCCCATTTACTTCACGATCTGCAGCTCCAAGTCTTTATTCCTAAAGGCAAACGCATTGTGGAAGCCCCAAATTACTAAAACGTCATTGGGACTTAGGAGCAGCCGCCGGTAATGCAGTTAGTGACCGAAGTGCAGACGCAAGGCCTGGCTGGCATCCGCAGCTTTGAGGAACACCGAGATCAGGCAGAAGGGCAAACATGGAGGCAAACATTAAGTTATTTGCTCTGCTCCCCCCCCCCCTCCTCCCGGCATAGTGAGTGAGTTTCATCCGATCTCCATGAGTGATGTCTCACTCCAGCCCTCCCAGGACCTCGCTAAGGTCCTCCAGAAAAAACCCCCACGATCTTAGGTTCTCCTGGAGAAACACAGCCAGAAAAATCACTGGCAGCGCAAGGGTTACCTGCCCGCCCCGTTTATTGGCTGTTTTACTTTTCAAGCAGATTATTGTGGTCCAAAGCGGCTGCCCGCCACCCAGCTGTCTCACTCCTCACCGGGTGGACCGGTAGCTGCCTCTTCCCATACTCCACGGCGGGGGCGAACCGGGGAGCCTGCGTGTTTCGCTGAGGCGCGGTACTGGGAGCCGCTATCCGGAGTATAGCGGACACGAAACTACCGAGATGTAACGAGGATCCGCCCCCGACGGCAGCGGAGCTCCCGCTCCCCCGACGGCGCTTCCAGCCGCTTCCCCGGGCCGTGCCCG
>JARKVS010000208.1:84403-95007 GCA_030770645.1 Numenius phaeopus
GTAACGCCGGGGGGGAAGTCGCTCCTCGCGGGCTGGAGTGGAATTTCGGCTGGAAAGGCGAGGGGAGCGGTCAGGCTGCCAAACCGGCCGCATGCAGCCGCCTGGCTTTTTTTTTTTTTTTTTTTTCCATTTTTCCACTGAAAGACCCCAGTTTCCACAGGGAGATCTGCCAGTTTGAAGCCCAGCCGGCGCCGCGCTCGCTGGAGTGAGAACACGCGTTGCCCGCTCTGCGCAGGGGAAGGGCTCACAGTGCGAGGTGATGCTGGCCACCAGCAGCCTGGTCCCAGCGCGGGGATGGCCCAGGCTGAGGCCCCGGTGCTGCGGACGGGCAGGAGGAAGGTGCAGGTGTCTGGCCTGCTCCTCCGCTCTGCTCCTGGCAGGGGGGGTGTTCAAGAGCAGGGCAGAGACAGAAGCAGAAGTGGAGGCAGATGGGATGTGATCAGCTGCTCTAACTACTGAATCAGTAAAAGCTTCTGTCTAGCAGATAGGACAGGATGGAGAACTAATATTGCGCTTCTACTTGGGTTACCTTTGCCTACTTCCCCTGAAAGGGCTCAGGTTATAGGAATTTTGCACTTTTCTGATAATTGGTGCATCAAAACGTAGTTGATTCACAAATGTATTGAAAACTTAGCTGTGCTGAGCTTGAGCTGTTCCTGCTGTCGGTTACAGGTGAGTGGTGGACTGCAGAGAAGATCTGTTTAAGTGTAACCTTCACTGTTTCTGTGTAGGATGGTGAGGACTGTCCTGTGCTAGGACTGCCGTTACTTACCATGTGTGAGTGCCATCCTGGATGGAAAGCTGTTTTGTACACAATGGATACAGAGGAGGTCGCATTTAAATATTAATACGGTTTATTAGGAGTTTTTCACTCTTGTGGAAGCTGGTGCCCCAGCCGCACAAGGTGCCCTGATTGCTGTAGGTCACCTTCCCTTCATAGACCTCTCATATATGTGACTTGAAGGAGAATGTCCTTGTGGACTTGAACGATTTATTTTTGAGTTGAGGAGAAAAAAGGGTCTTTTTCATGTACACTGTGACATGCTCTTCCTTTGGGGAAAGCCTGTGGTGTCTCTGAACAGCAAGCTGTTCCAGTAATCCTGCTTCAGCCAGCAGTGCCAGGCACAGTGGAGGAGACTTTACCCCTTTGAGCTCTCAGCTGCTTTTTCCTCAATGGCTTTTTATTGCACTATTGTTTCGGTTTACTCTGGGCTCCTCTTTGTGTTGATAGGCCTGTAATGGCTACAGCAGAAATGTGTGACTGACTGGGTGGAAATGACCTAGGGATAGTGTTTCTGTGCTGAACTGCCTTTGGGCAAATTAAAGCTTTTTTTTTTTTTTTTTCCTCCAAGCTTCAGTTCAGATGCTGTGCCCTAAAGGACAAAATGTGCTGATGGCAATTACAGAATAGCCAGGTGCCAAACATAGCTGAGTCGCAGCTTAATGCGTATGGCTCGTTTCCGGGTGACCTGCCTCTCGGCGCACCCGGCGTGCTGTGAAATCAAGCTCGCTTCCACAGCTATGTCAACAGACCTCTGATACGCAGGTGACAGCTCTTCCTCTCCAGTTACCTTCTTGGCTATTAAAGGACTTTCTTCCTCTGCAGGCTTTCCTCTAATAGGAGCTGACTTCTGCGGAGTCCTTGGTTCGCTGTAATCTGTGGCTGGCCAGAAATATCTGTGTGGGAGGACAGGTCAAACTTTTCACCCTCTGTATTTCTGGTGATTAGAGTCTTCAGCCTTTGTGCCCGGGTTCAAGCGGTAAAGAGAAGCAGGAGGTTGTCTGAGTAGCTGCGTGTGAAACAGGAGACTAAGAACTGGCATTAATTTCCCCTCGCTCGTTTGCATTGGCTCCATCTTTGGCGAAGTTCACCGGGTTCGTAGTTCTTGCTTTGTCTTGGCCAATGCAGTGTCGGTTCCCATGGAAATGGGGGTGGAAGTGGCAAGTGTCAGCAGAGAACTTTGTCTGGATCAGCTTCTCCTGACTGAAGTGCCGGTGGGCAGGTGGTGTCCAGAGTCTTCCCTCCTGCCCCTGCTTTGCTGGGGAGTTACTTGATTCTGAGGTCCCAAGGCACGCATCAGTTTGCATTTGTACAGTAACCCTGACACAATAAAATGTCGACTCAGGTTAAGATCTTTTGAGGGCTGCTCTAGTGGTGGTGAAACAATGACCGAGAAGAGGCAAATTTTAAGATTTCTGTTATGTTCTCAGGTATTGTCCCATTTGGGAATATTGTTTGGGCCCTTCTCAGGGGGTTGTTCAAATGCCTTCAGGCAGCGCTCATTTCAGGTGGGTGTCTGCAAGAACAGCAGCTGATGGAACTGCTGGTGCTCTTGAAACCCTTGTGTGTCTGTCTTGCTTCCTTCTTCCTGCCTTCAAGCTGGCAGCTATTGCATGGTTGTGGTGAGAAGAAAGAGTTTTGTAAGAAGTTTAATGCTTTTCACCCTTCTGCCATTCCCCAGGTTTTCACTTGAGGAGGGTGAGTCTCTAAAACCTGATGCCATCGACAGCTAACTTCAAATCTGTTGAATGAATGAGTCAAGTCAGTCCTGCTCTGACAGTTTTGGTTTTGTACTCAGAGTTTGTAATTTGAAAACCTTGTAAAGATATTCTAGGTGTTTTTCCTCTTTGAAGCAGGAGTCAACGGCCCAGTCCTTTGGCTCTGTGCCCTGGTTGTGAAACAGGCTCTTCTTTCTGAAATGGCACGAGTGACTTTACTGTGTCTTAGACTACAGCTGGGCCAGACCTGTTTTTCTAGAGGACCCAGGTTCTGGGGCTTTGGCTACCTCTGCTTCTGCTCCAGTAGTGCCGCCTCCTGGTCAGAGCAAGGAGGGGAGACAGGTCTGACAGGGAATAAGTGCTAAGGCCACTTAGGGAGTTAAGCACTTCAAGAGTATATAAAATGTCTCTTCTGTGTGCCTCAGAAATTAACCCTTCTCACTGTTTTGTGCTTGAAATCCAGCTTCTGACTACGGTATGAAGCTGCCAATCTTGCGGTCCAATGCGGAAGATCAGATTCTGTACCAGACCGAGCGTTACAATGAGGAAACCTTTGGCTATGAAGTTCCTATCAAAGAGGAAGGTGACTACGTGCTGGTGTTGAAGTTTGCAGAGGTCTATTTTGCACAGTCTCAACAGAAGGTAAGCAACAGCTCCTTGCTTGTATCTTTGATGCAAGTTCCTGGCTAAGACTGTATGTATCAAGGTTGCCTATGCTGCTTTGCATGCTGGAGAGAGGAGTGAAGTAAGGCACTAGTAGTTAATTTAATTACTAGAGCTCTCATGGGCTCTGAAACTTCAAGCTCTCTTCCACATTCCAGATACACGGTTGGCCTGGAAAACTGCATTACAAAGTATTCAAACAAATACATGCAACTAAACATAACCAGCACTAGAGTTTTATGATCTGTTTGGGCTGTGCTGGCTTTGAGAAAGTATTTTTGCCTTTTTCCTGAGCACTTGTTCCTGACCTGACATCATGCTCGTGCTGAAGGAAGCATTGCACAGATTGAATCAGGGAGCTGATCTGGGTTAAATAACCTACTCAAAACAATTTTTATGAATGTAGTAGGACTTAATACTGGTTCAAACTGATCCCGAAAGCACAGAGTTAAATTCAACCCTCTTTATTGCTTATTTAGAAGAGAATAATCCTTGCCCACTTTTGAAATCCCTCGTGTACAGACATGGAAGCAGAAGCACAAAGAACTCAAAGCCCTGTGACAAGTTGGGAGAGAGGTGGTGTATGTTTTAGTCCGGCTTTTCTCGTCAGCTTTTGTAGAGTCCTGCTCTTTATGCACTGTGCTGCTTTCCTGCCAGAGGAGTATTTCAGGGAACAGAACTGGTGGGGCTGGCTTACAGAATGGATGCAAAAAGCAACCTCAGATTAAACTGAAGGTCTGAGGCGTCATTGGTTCCTCTTCCTTCATGTGGTTCTGCTGGGATTCCCCAGGTGCTGAGTGAAGTTTGAGTCATTACAGGCCTGAGGAGGACTTTCACTCTGAATTCACAGATGTGGTTAGCAGTTCAACATTTTACCTCCTTCAAACCCTGCATCCTTCACCAGCTTGTTTCCTTTTCTGTGCTCTGCTGCAGGCTATTTGTTGGAAATGGCTTAATTCCCTGGGGTGTGGTGTGCAGCAGCCACCCTGGGGTGGTAGGAGCAGGTCTTCATCCAGTAGATGGAAAGTTGTAGAAGAAAAGTATGAATAAACCAGATGAAACTGTGCTGTCCTCAGTTCTAAACAGCAAGCATAGGGGTTGTTTTAAAAGGAGGCGGCAGATTTCAGGGTATTTGAAAGCAATGTTAATGCTTTGGAGCCCTTACTTGGCTGCTTTTGGGCTCTGGATCCTCAAGGGAGTGGAGCGTGTGGTGGGACAGCGCATGCCGCAACGCTTTCTAGTCCTGGGTGCATAACAAGCAGAGACCTTTCCTGTTCTGTTCCCCTTTCAACCGTCGCGTGCCTGAATCCGTTCTGACACCCTGTCATTTCTTCCCCCCTGAAGGTATTTGATGTTCGCTTGAATGGCCATGTGGTGGTGAAGGACTTGGACATTTTTGACAGAGTTGGACACAGCACAGCTCATGATGAGATCATTCCCATGAGTATCAAAAAGGGGAAGCTGAGTGTCCAGGGAGAGGTTTCCACGTTCACGGGGAAGCTCCACATTGAGTTTGTAAAGGTAATAAGCTTTTCTGGGCAGAGCCCTGGTCTTCCCTTTCCCCTTCTTTCCCCAGCCATGTGATGCAGCTGGGTGCAGGGGGAGGAGAGGTGATGGTAGCAGGGGGGGAGAATATTTCTTGCCTCAAAGCTGTAGCATTGACTTCCTCCTTTGCTTTCTCCAGGGCTACTATGACAATCCGAAAATCTGTGCCCTATACATCCTGCAAGGAACAGTGGAAGGTAAGCACGGTTTTTGAGCCAGAAGGTTCTTCCTCCTTGGAGAGCAGCCTGTTGCTTCTCAGACCATGAGATCATAGCTCTTGTTCACCCACCTCTGCCAAAACGGTTTCTCTCTCAGCAAGTTTCCACAGAGTGCAGTTGCAGGGTGAAATTGGTGTGTAGTGTCCTCCTGCTCCTCCAAGTGCACAAAGCTGTGTCATTTTTGGAATAAGAAAAATCAGCTTGGTTCGGGACTGCCTGCATAGGGGGGTAGAGGAGAAGGGAACACATCTGGTCACTCTTAGCTTATAGCAACAGATGAATTCCCTCTGGCCTTGGATGTCAGCAGCAGCCCTGCAGACAAGTAATTTACAGGAGATCTTTTAGCTAGTAGTTAAGTGTTTCTTACCTGGAGCTTTGTTTTGCCTTCTCAGCTCGAGGACAAGGCAGTGTTTTTTCCCAAATACCAGTTCCTCTGGATAGCAGTGGGGATCACTGGTAAAATCCTTGCTCTTTCATCACCCTCTTTGTCAGTCCGCACTGGAGTTGGAGCCCCTCCTGCTTCTGACCAGGGGAGGTTTAGGACCCCTCCCTGACCAAAGGATCAGTTGACTGGGAGGGTGCTCCTGTTTTCTGGGTGCTCTGGCCAGAGTGTTGGTGTGGTGTCGGGTGCCCCGTTACCCGTGTTCATGCTGGATCGGGGGGAGGGGAAGGGAGTGACCTGAGTGATTTCCCAGGTTACATCCTGCCTCTCTGCAACCTTTTGTCTTGTCCAACAGATGTTCCAAAGCTGCAGCCGCACCCGGGTCTGGAGAAGAAAGAGGAAGATGATGATGAAGATGAATATGATGATGGCTCCAGTGTTAAAAAACAGGCAAATAAGAACCGGGTTCAGTCGGGCCCACGCACACCAAACCCCTATGCCTCAGACAACAGCAGCCTCATGTTTCCTATATTGGTGGCCTTCGGTGTCTTCATTCCTACCCTCTTCTGCCTCTGCCGATTGTGAGAGCAAGCCCCACAGAGCATCAGCCAAGGGGCTGGGAGGGAAGGAGTTGGACCAAACACGGTTGCTTTCAATTTCTCCATATTGTTCATAATTTAAGGAAAAAAAAAAAAAAAAGATAAAAAAAAAAGAGGAAAAGATGATTCATTTGGAATGAATAGCAGGTCTGGGTAAGAGGGAGCTTACCTTCCCCCTGCCAGCAAGCAGCGAGGCCCTCACCTTCCCCTTTGCACCATGTGCAGCCTCCAATCCTCCCTGGGGCATCCAAGAGTAAACTGAGTCCTGGCTGTCTGTGTGTTGGGCTGTTGGAAGGTGATGCTAGCAGTCCTGGGCCATGTCCCACGCTGAGAGAAAGCCATGTGCTGCAAGATCTCTGCCTTTTGCTGGGTGGAATACGGTTCCTTAAGCAGGAAAGCAGCTCTTAAAACCAGGCCTGGGTACACGTTTTGTCCGGGAGCGTGGAAGTGTTGTGGTGCTGTTGGGTGACTAACGACTATGGAGGATGGAGCCTGGCTCAGCATCTCCCCGAATATGTGCAACACGATGTATGGTACTCGCCTGCAGAAAGATACCGAGACTCCAGCTCAGCCTCTGTGGAGACATTCCCCTCCTAAGAGCGCAAGCTGCGCCAGGAGCAGAGGGATTTGTCTAGCCTGATATGCTACACCAGTTGGGAGAGACTTTCCTAGTCTGACAATTGTAATGTTAGATCCATTGCAGAGGGATTCTGCTGTAGCCTGTGAGAGGCTGATGTTTGCGTCGATCAGATGCACTTGTTTTCTGTATTGATTATGGCTTTTGTTTTCTTTAATATCCTTTTCTTTTTCAAAGGTTTCCTTTTAAGTCCAGTTCCTTGTTTTGCCCTTTCTAGCAAGTGACCTCTCCTTTGGAAGAAGCTGAGAATCAGATGACCTAGAGATGAGGTTCTGGGCTTGTTCCTTGATCTTCCTAAGGGTTAGCTCCCCACTCAGTGACTGTGAACAGCCTGTGCCGTAGGGCAAAGCGGAGCAACCTCATGGACGCTCCCTGTGAGCTCTTGTCCCCTGTCCTAGGGACCAGGCCCACCTGCAGTGGTCAGAAGTGCAGTGGAGTTGGGTGGTGTCTTCAGTCAGCTCAGCCTTTTGTGCATCGAGGCGCTGTGGTGAAGGTGCAGATGTCCAGCATTTCAGTACTGTAGAGCAAGGTGGTCTGTTGCCCTCCAGAGATCTGAAAGCGAGCAGAACACTAGAGACAAGGTCACCCGCTTCCCCCGGGGATATTTCTGCAAGAGGCTTCTGTTTCCACACGCGAGGCCTGTCTCTGCCTGACAGAGGCTGAGCAGAGCGAAAGCCCTCGCTGTGCCAGCTGATCCAGAGCTGCAGGCCCCGAGGAGCTGCCTCCTGATGGTCTTGGCCTCTGATGTGCTGAGCACTTCGGGTGGGTGGGAGGGAGTTGTTCTGTGTGCTGGAGCAGGATCTGGCCCAGGCGTGGTTGGGTCCTTGTGGGTCAGCTTCCATCCTGGTGAGCGCTGGGCTTGCAGAACACTTTACCTCATGCTATCTCTGGTGTTCTCAGAAGTGCTCTCTCTTTCACTGAGCGGTGTCCTGCTGCTGCTCCTCCCAGGGCCTGAGTTTTCCTAGCGATTGTTCCTGGGTTTGATCCTCTGTAGTCGCTCAGCCTTTCTTTGAGCTGAAAAGGGTCAGCAGAATTCCCTGGTTTCTGGAAAGGAAACGGCAGGAGCGGCCTTTCTGCTCTGCAGGGCCCAAGCAGCTGAAGCCTTCTCTTCCTTCTAACCCTCAAACTGTGATATGGGCTGCCAGCTCATGGGCTCCAGAACAGGAGCTGGGGGAGTTGCTAAAGCACTGCTATAGGCCTGACTCTAGTTCTGTGTCTGTGAGCTCAAAAGCAAGCAGTAGGACCTTAATTACCTTCTCTCTAATTGCTCGAGTGGTAACAGCTAGTTTGGGAGAAGTGGGAGGGTCCCTGCCACACCAGAGGACATAGAGAGGGCAGATCCTAAGGACAAACCTTAGGATGGAGAGGCGGTAAGCTTGAAGTTGTCTGCTTGTCTCCTAGCTGCTGTTAAAATCCTAGTACTTGCAAAACTCTTATAAAATACGAGCTCTGTTTTGTTTGGTGACAATGCCTGCAGAGATTCTCCAGCGTTTTTTTGGGATTGCTGTAACTAGAGCACACAGACATTTAGATCTTTATCAGTTTTGAGAAGCATGAACTGCGCTGATTTGTTAAGCAAAGAACCTGAACTTGAAAGCAGGCTTCTCTGCAAGGAGCCGTTCTCCTCCAGGCCTTTCAGGTTCCATTTTATTTGAGCATCCTTGAAGCAAGGAATCGCTCGGCTTCTCGTGGCTCACCCAGTAATCTCTGCACCTTGCCTAGCAAGAGAAAAGGGGTCTGCGTTTAGGTGTGCAAGAGTTGGAGACAAGTCTTCTAGGATAGTTTATCCTTGCCTCTCCTGACAGCCAGGGCACCCATCTGGTGCCGTCAGCCGCCCTGAGGCAAAGCTGAGCAGGGTGTGACCTGTTGTGTTCCAGTTGTTCAGTTCAAATGAATTTGTCTTATTTGAATAAGAATAGGGAGGAGGAATAGTTCATCCTTCGCAGCTTCCATTTAGTTGTTTTGGCTCTGGTTTTATGCGGTTGTCACTACAGAGCTGGTGGTTGGGGGCGTTCCTGACCCTGTTACAGTGCTATGAGCAGTTTTCCTTGTTGGCCCATGCCTTCGACAGGTTTGCCTCGGAAGGAGCCTTCAAACAAAGCATGTGGGAACCTGGGAGGATGGTAGGGGATAACCAGTCAGCAGCTCACTGGGAATGGCATTCTCAGGCTGGTTCCCCTTGCCATCTCTGTCTGGTGCCTGCAAGCCGGCCAGATGGGCATAATGAGGTCATGCCCACCAGGGAAAGACAAAGTTTGAGTTGGCTGTAGATTTCCAGTGCGAGTATTTGAGGAAATATGCAAGATGGTGTTTAACTGAGACGGGTTAGAGACAAGCTGGTGTGTGCTTTGTTGTCCCCAGGCAGATGAAGCACGTGTCCCTTGGCAGCAGCGTGGGGAGCTGGGTCAGAAGAGACCTTGTCGGAGCAGTCGTGTAGAGAGGGGCAGATAAGGGAATTCTAATAAAGCTTCCACTTAATAAAGGGGAGACAACACCATTGATCATCTTTTGGGCCTGGATCCAGCCTCAGGATAGTGTTTCCAAAGCCTGTTTTAATTACACCCACCCCCCCATCAGCTCCTCCTTTCATACCTTTAAGCCAGGCTGTTTCCCCTTGTGTGTGTGACTGAAACAACAGCTCTGACCCTTTGGAGTTTCCCAGGTGGCAATGAGCAGAAAGCCAAATGAATTCCCTTCTCTTTTTGGTGCCTTTGTCTCAGGCTTTGAATAAAAGTCTATTTGAAGAAGCTTCTCTTTTTTTTTTTTTTTTTTTTTTTTTAAGGAGCTTCTGAGTTGTTTTTTCTTTTATCCCAAGGGACAGGCATTCCCTGCCCTTGTGATCAGCTGGGGACTGTCCCACTGTCCCTGGATGCCAGCTCTGGAGGTCACAGCTGAAGCAGAGAACTGTGAGCGAGTATCTTTGGTTCCAGCCCTTGAGGTCAATGGGGAAAAAGCCTAGCAAGAGATAGGAGAACTGGAAGAGCTCCTTCAGGTCTGGTCTCCCCCAGAAATCTCCTGAAGGCAGGATGGAGAACTTCCAGACAGTCTGGAGCCTGCGTGTCTGTGCAGTTCAGAGCCGAGTGAGTCATGGCTGGGTCCTGGTAGTTGTATGTGTGCAGAGTATGGCTTAGGGGTCCTGCCCCCCGAACTTGCTCGCCGAGGGCTTGCCCTGCACCATTTGGGTCTGAACAGGATGCAGAGACACCTGCTTGGTCCCTCAGTCTTTCTTTCAGTTGAAATGGGATTGCAACAGCCAGGGAAATGTCTTGATATGGGAAGCCTGGGCTGAACATGCCTGTCTTTGATGGAAAACAGCAGGAGGAGGGAGAGGACCAGCAGAGCAGCTTCAGCCCTTGATGTGAGACAGATTCTGAGCAGCTGCGAAGTACCAAGTGTTTCAGGCTCTGTTTGGTGCTCAAATGTGGCAGAGATCCGTCTGCTTCTTGCACTTATGTGGCGGGGAGGGAAATATCCTTCCTGAGAATCCAAGAGAAATGGGAGCTGGGCCAGCACTGAGCTAATTTACCTACTGGCGCTTCTGCATCTCCACTACAAATGCCAAAGTCTAATACAATTCAAGGATGCTTTTTTTTTTTTTTTTAACATCAGCCTGGTTCCACCAGTCTGTCTTCACTGCCTAGTCCCAAGTAGGCTCAGATGAGCGTTCTCAACGGCACAAACACACCACCAGGCTGGAGCTGTGAAGGCTCAGAAATGCAATGACAGGAATCGGCCGCCTGTGCTGCACCCCTGCTTCACACGCTGCCTGGCGGGGCTGGGGCGTTTCGCCTTGGATCCCAAGGGATTTATCCCAGGAATACAGTAGCAACCGCGTTGAAATGGTGCTGGGCTGGACGGGAGAGGTGAAAGCAGGTCTATGTCTTCCAGGACTCTGGCTTGCTCAGAGTTTATTGCTGTATATTAAATACTATTTTTGGAGATTTTTGGGGAAGATGTGGGAGGGGGAGGGATGTGGCAGCGCTATCCCCAGGCTGATCAGTGGGATGCTACTGCAGGTTATTGATAGGTTTTGATTTTTTTTGTTTCCCAAAAAGTGCTTT